>JACEGR010001351.1:0-173416 GCA_014170235.1 Listronotus bonariensis
TAGGTTTTGCGGTACAATGATATGAATTTGATGGAACAATAATCCACTTCTAATTTATACACTATACATGTTTGCCAAATCCGACCTCCCTTGGAATATTGTTCTCATATCTGGGGCGTGGCGTCCCACACAACCCTAAGCATTCTTGATTCCATTTAAAGAAGAGCTATTAGTCTCATTAATGATCCTTAACTTACAGAAAAGCTTCTCTGCCTTGCCCGTTGTTGGGCTGTGAGGGATTCATCGCTTTTTATAGGTACTTCCATGGCTTCTGCTTTGAAGAATTGTTCGGTATAATTTATCCACTCACGGTCCCCAACAGAGAAACTCGTGGTACCGCGCGTATGCATCCCTATACGGTCCAATGGACATGCTTCGAACTTCCCTTTTTGTTCGTTCTTTTATCCCTAAAGTTTTTTAGAATGTGGAACCTGCTGCCCGCAGACGTCTTTCCTTCCCCCAAATCTTCAAGTACTTAAGTCCCGTAGTATTTAGGCTTTTAGCCTTCGTGGATTGTCCAAAGAAAAAAAATAAAATAAAAATATATCTTTTATAAAATCACATTTTCGAGATATTTTTAAAGTTTTTTTCGAGCTTGAGGAAGGGTTAAAATAGTCACCTCTTTTTTCTTTCTAACTAAATTCACAAAAAAATACTAGTAACGACTTTGAAAAAATTAATTTGGATAGCCTGATGTATTTATAAACGTATTTGTCTTCTGTGTTCAGTAAACTTACCAATTTAAAATAGTAATATATTTTAGTTGTGTCCTGTTATACACGTATCCCAACTTTGTAAGGGGTTGGCTTTTAATCCCATGTTTATATAGCTTATTTTAAACAAGAAATTACCCTTTTAGTTTTTGCAGTTCTTCTTAAACACCCTGTATAATATTAAAATATCAATGATATATATATTTTTTTAAAATTAGCTTTGACTTTCTTTTTACGCACAGTGAATAATTTTAGGCAACGGAAATTTTAGCTATGAGCAATAGTATATTTATTTAGTATTAAAAAATAATTTAAATAAATAATTTTAACTCTTAATAATGAATATGCAAGTCATTTTTTATTTACCTATATATTACAGTAAATAACATTTCCACATGTAACATGATAACACATAAGGATAAATTTTGATAAGTTTGTTTAAAAATATGATTTTTGAAATATGCGAAGGTAGGTTTACTTCTGACATTTATTGCATGATATTTATGTCAGACAGAAATTTTGGCTAATGTAAACATTAAAAAAATCTATCGGACATAAATTTTTCAGTACAACCACTTAACGATGGCTGAATACATTACGTGTGAAAGCCAAAAACCGAAAATGGAATAGAATAGAATAAATTTTTGACCGTTTACATTAGCCAGAATTTCTGTCTGTCAAGTTATCATGCAATAAATGTTAGATGTAAACCTACCTTTCAATGATGATGAATGTAAAAATATTATTTACATAATTAGCGTACAATTTTTGGTTTTATCTTTAAAAATATTTAATAAATCTACAGTATGTCCACGGAAGACTTTACAATTGCACAAATGGACTACAAATTTTAACGATCAAGAAAGTTCTGTACCTATAGCAAATGCTTTTGCTTCTTAAGCTGCCTCCAGACTTGCAACAGTTCGCCCAACATTTGTCCAAACTAACCTAACTATTTGCGCTCTCCTTGACGCCAAAAAACAAACAAGTTCTGAATCACCGCCAAATCATTCGCCAAGCCCTTGAAACGACGTGAATACCGCCCACGTCCACGTCCCCGCTATGTGGCGGGGTATGCGGCGTGTTGCAAGTTAGTACATACACGGCTTTAAAAAAACAAGTTTTACGTGAAGAAAAATATGTTTTTTGTTTTGTGCAGAGACAATACCAAGAAAAACTGTCATTACTTTTAATAATTCAAATTAGTGTCAAATAGGAAAGGTTTTTAAAATCGAATAAGCATTAACTATCTAAAATTGTACATAAAATCAACAAACTTTTTACTTTAATATTTTTTTTCATTTATTTGTTTTATACCTTTTTATTCGTAATTTACCTGATTTTAATAATCGATGTTATCAATGTTATGGTTTGGTAAATATTTTAAATTGTATTTTATTGTGTCTACCATTAAAATTCATGTATAGTAGGTGTAAAAGTTACCTTTTAAATTTTTATTATGGGAGAGTATTAAACATTGGTATTAAAAGTTAACATTACGTTGTTCTACCTAAAATTTTAGATATGGGATGCCCATTCGATTCAAAAATCCTTTTTTCTTTGACATTTTCTGAATTATTAAAAATAAACTTAGTTTTTCTTAGTATATTTTTCACAATATTTTAGTTTTTAACGATCCTGTATAAGAAAAAACATGTTTCTATAAGTTTAATCTTGTCGTGTGGATAGCAAAAGCATTTACTATACACGACTTTCTTACAGATTAAAATTTTTCAATTATTTGTGCTGTTGTAAAATTTGGACATACTGTATAATTATACAGAATCAGCTAAAGAAGATAACACATAGGCAATGTGAGGAAAAGAACAGTCTGAAGAATACCCGCATGATAACATTTCGCTTTGGATGACGATAAGTTATTCTTTTTGTTGCTTTATTGGCCGATATCCCCATACCTACTTGCTTAACCAGTTTATTATAGCTTATGTTGGTATTCAGAGCCGTATACAGGGGGAAGGGCAATGAGGGCAATTGCCCTCCTTAGGATCCGAAAAAGACCTCTTAAAGATGAGTTGTTTACTTACATGAAGTTATTTTTTGGCTGGCTTTTTGCCCCTTTCCCAAAATAACTTTCTGAGTACGGCCCTGTTGGTTTGCCAGGATAACTTGTAGTATCTGGACTTTTTTCTTAAAATCATTCTTAACAATATTTAAAAATAAAATTTCATTAGGATTAAGGCAATAGGGAAAAAATTAACAAACAGTAAAGATTAAAAAATATATTTTTGTATTAATCTAGACGTAGAACAACGACAAAAAACGAATCTGTAAAATAAATGCATTTTTTAGCGAAAATAATATAGAAACATTTTTTTAAAGGGACCTTTGAAATTTTAGCTTAATTAAACCAAAAAGAAGCATAACTGTACCTTGGTTAAATAAAGAGACTTCAATCTATTTAAACACTTAAATAATAACAAATTTTACTTTTCTAAATTTGCATTTACCTCATATAGGTTAGGATTTATTTAAACTTTTATTAGATTATTATGCGTTTAGGTATATTAAGTATTTTTTTTGAAAAATAAACGGCAATAAGAATCATATAGAGCAGTTACTTTAGTTTGACCTTATCACTATACTGGGTAAGTTGGAAAAGTATGTTATATTTTTGAAGAACTTTCTAAACAGAAAGTTCTTTTTTTTCCCTATATGATATAAATTTGAATTCTAAACAGATCTCTTAAGACATATTTTATTATATGTTCTAAAATAATGGCATGTTTGACTTATGCTTTTGTAAATTTGCATCTATTTCATATACGCTAGGATTTATTCAAACTTTGATCAGATTGTTATGAGTGTACGCACATGCAGAGATTTTTTCAAAAAAAAACTATTTTCAAATGGTTCAACACTTATGCCGGTCACTGTATATCGTAACGTCTAACTATCACGTTTTATATGTACTATAATAATAAAAATATTCTTGGGCAATTGATAAAACTAATTTAAATAATTTAATGTGATAAGTTTAAAGTGTGTCTTAAAAGCAAATTAAAAACTAATCAGTACGATGTCTTCTATTGATAAAGACATTTTTTGCGCTAAAAGTATTCATATAATTATAAAATGTATGCCTATAATAGCAAACCAAATTAAATTTATTTACCATTTTAGATATTTAACTTCAGATTATCTCAAGCCTCTTATTCAATAAAACAAAAGATTGATAACAATGGGTGCAAACTCGCTTATTTGCTAAGTAATTATTATTTAACTTAAACAAATACTTTTTAATTGCTACTTGTTTCAAATTGTTAATACGGACGCAGTTATAATTATTTAAAGTTTAGTTTTTAGGCAAAACACATCTGTCAATGAATTTCAAGAAATAGAACATAAAAAATGGAGGATTACAAAGATGAAGAGGCAAGGAAAAGTAATAAGAAAACTCACCCTTATGTGACTTCAAATTTTGTTTTTAAAGCTATGTTCATGTAAGTATATTCAAAGTTTATTTAAAATTTACTCTAAACACTTCTAGCCAATACTCCTACCAGGGATCTAGATAAATTATTCCTAAGCTTGTTATGTAATATTTTTAATAATTGTACCCCAACAAATAAGGATAAACAAGCTGTTGGTTGAAAGACTCGCTTTGTGTTGAGGTGACCCCATTTTTATCAACCAATACTAATATAATAAACTGTAGTCATTATACATTTTAAATTAAAATAACTAATCAAAATAACTCTTTGCTTTTTATGTATTAAACTGGAATTTTATCAGCATCCTCGGTAGCATCGAAGCAAGACATCAATCTCAAAAGCCAAAGGCTGTTTTATCAATCGCGTAATAGATAAAGTTCTTTTTGCTTAAATGACAGTAAATTGTTTTGGTTCCTTTAAGTCAAAACTGTTGTTAAAATTATTTTTTAACCCTAACGATTAAAGATAATAGGTAATTTCTAACTCTAAGAAAAAATCAATTTTTGTCTTAAAGTAGTTGCTTCTGTTTCCCATTACAATCCATTATTGGTGGTATTTTTTTAAATTATTTCCCCACTTCCCTAGGTCCTTCACTTGCACGTTATCCTGATAATTTAATCACGTAGCAGATGTCAATTTAAAAACATGTATTAACAGTTTAGAATAAAGTTAGCCACATAAGTTTGGTTGGTATTAGTTTTACTTCCTTCAGTTGCTTCACTGATCATGTCTCCAAAGAATACCACTATTATTGTTAAGATCAAGCAGATCACGTGTATTTTCTTTCACTACTAAGAATTTTTTTTTCTTTCTTCACAACTGAATAGCTGCACTTGTGTAATCTACCCCAAAAATGTTTATTAAATTTTTGTTTTTAATTACATATCTACCTATATCACGTATCCTATTTTTTGGCAGTGGAAAATTGCATTATCTTTCAAACTTCAAAGTATCCAAAAACAAGTTTATTCTTTGTCTTAAACAAATGGGACAAGTTTTATTGTGAATCCTGGATTATTGCTCTTGAAAGTTCTAAATCTTTTGACCGTTTGGGCCGAGACGTTCCTTACCAAACTTCTGTCCTATAGATTCGTTAATTCTTGGCTTTTTAAGTTTATGCTAGAGTGCTTCTGGGCTCCATACTGGCACCATTTTTTTTTCTGTTTTATATCAACAATTTTATCTTTTGCAGAATCATATCCACAGCTTTGTTGACCATTGGGCTCTTAACTGCAATATTTAGGATCTAAAAAGATTTTTATTTCTTTTAGGTGGATGTTTCCTCTTTTTATAAAAGGATTTAAAAAAGATTTAGTAGAAGAAGATCTTTACCCTCACCTTAAAGCACACGAATCAACTTATTTAGGAAACAAATTAGAAAAAGCATGGTTCAAAGAGATGGAAAGAAAACCCAAAAATCCTTCATTATGGAGGTCGTTGGGAAATGTTTTTGGAAAACAACTATTTTGGTTAGGTTTGTTTTATTTGTTTCTTGAACTTTTTGTGAGGTAAGCAAAAAATACAATTTTAGTAAAATAGTAAATGGTGGAGAAAAGAATATGATATTAATTATTTTATAATGAAAACTTAATTGGTAAAAAATCTTGATTTTATTTCAAAATGGAGTTAAAAAAGATAAACGCTGGTATAAAACTAAAATCAATCCTATTATTTTTAGTTAGTGGATAATTTTGTTACCTAAAAATATAAAAAAGGCTTCTAAGTTATAAAATTCAGGAACTGTGAATTAAGTCACAAAATATGCTGTGTATTTTACCCTTTATTTTGAGTTTTCAATTTTTTAAGTAAACCCCTAAGCTCAATGGGAAAAGCAAGCACGGGTTATTGTAGATATTATTTTAATTAGACATTTAAATAATTTTTGATTGTTCACCAAAATGCCTCAATAACACATTTATTTTCGTAGCCATGGAAAAAGTCTGCCAATAACAATTTGCTACTAATGGGCGGCCAAGTTTTAGAAAATGTTTAATAAACCTTCTGAGCGATACCTTTATGGAACTGTAATTAAAGTTTTAACACCTAAGTCGATGTTGTAAAAATTGTAAATAAAAAGAAAATGTTCAATATTATACAATTTTGAAATTGACTATCATATTCATAATATATCAGATTCAGTATCTATTCTTATAATAATTTGCTAATTATATGACCTATTTTATTTTAGAATTGCTCAACCTCTATTTCTTTCAAAATTATTGGCATATTATGAGCCTGGATCGACTATGCCCAAAAGTGAAGCCTATTACTACGCCACTGCTATAGGATTGTGTTCCTTATTTTCCGCGATGTGTAATCACACATATATGTTACAAAATCAACACTTAGGTTAGTGTAAGTAGAAATAATTATTCAATCGTAAAGACAATTTATTTGTTATTTATTTCCAGTCTGTTAGCTTCAAAGTACTTTTGTTAATAAACCTTTTTTATACAGTTATTAAATCCCGTAAACATTTTTTACAAAAAAAAGAAGTGACAATTTTGGTTTATTGGCTTTAATATTATAATAAATAATAGTTTAAAAAACTAAAAAACAAGCTTTTATATGCAACCGAACTAAAAATTAGAAAATAATTTTTCATTACAAAGAGTTTGTCACTTCAGAGTAAAAAGCGTGGGGTGCTTAATATATTAAATGTCATAATTATTCTATTTGCAAATCTATGAGGGAAAAGTTATGAAAAAATAGTAAAATGCACCCCACGCTTTTTACTCTGAAGTGACAAACTCTTTGTAATGAAAAATTATTTTCTAATTTTTAGTTCGATTGCATATAAAAGCGTGTTTTTTAGTTTTTTAAACTATTATTTATTTTTCATTTTTTAGTTCGATATATCAATTAGTTTTTTAAAAATAAATGCTCCAGTTTATTCACTAAAAATTCCTTCGCCATTTTGTCAAGAGTAGTATTAGGATCTGTAAAGGAATTTATTTATCCTGGCGGTCCTAGTCAGGATAACGGAATACTGTTTTTAAATTATTGCATTGTCATCGGTCCTTGATACGTGTGCAAAGTTTCAAAGAAATTGAATCGCTGGGAGTTGGTAAAAATTAGGCTCAAAGATTCCGTTACATAGATAGATAGATAGTTACAACCCAAGCTAATAAAAGCGTGTTAAAAACGTTTTGGTGCCTGGTTTTAAGAAAAGAGTATTAGAATTTAGAATATCTTTTTTGCTTAAATTTAATAGTTTAAACTAAATGCATTAAAAATATAACCAAAAAGCTAAAAATGGCGAAGAGGAAACTGCATAGCCATTTTAAAACAAAAGTCTTAATTTACAAGAAGATATGTTAATGTGAAGCACAGAGTTGTCAGTTAAACAATTCTTTTTCTTTTGACATATTTTCTTTTTTTCGTATACCCTTCATATCATATGACAAAAGGTTAGTTGCCTTAGACGATATTATTTATTTTTTTATTATTTTTTTAGGTATGAAAATCAGAGTAGCCACATCAGCTCTTATATATAGAAAAGCACTTAAGCTTAGTAAAAGTGCTCTAGCGGAAACAACTGTGGGCCAAATGGTAAATTTAATTTCAAATGATGTGGGAAGATTCGAAACTGCCACGACACAGATTCACAGTTTATGGGTGGCTCCCCTGGAAACCCTAACAGTATTAGTTTTGGTGTATCTTTCTGTTGGGCCATCTGGTGTTGTCGGAATAGTGTTGCTGCTTTGTTTTATACCATTTCAAAGTAAGTGAAAAATAGTAGCGTAGCTAGGCGTAAGCGGTGAAGGCGGTCGCCTACGGCCTCGCGCCTGAAGGGGCCTCGCGGCAAAATCAAGGTACGAAATGTGACATACGGACATAAAATAGAAATGAAGGAAATAAAACAGTGCGGGTCTTTTCTTTTGGCCAGTAATTGTAATCTGTCAGGAAATGAGGCCTCGCATAATTGTATTATGTATAAAATACAAGACAACAATATTGTGTTTAATGGGATGAGACCCTTTTTTGGTTCTTAAGTTTTTTCCCGGGACAACAGAACAAAAGTACACAAAGGGACCCTACAGATACGACTTCGCTTACGCCTGATTTTGTCACGCAACGTCATTGGTTAAAAATACCCAAAATTTTTTTTGTAAAATATTTTTATTCTTCTGCATTATTTTTTTGGTGTTTTATTTTTTTCCACAATTTTATCTCTATTTTTGCATAAGTTTGTACATTTTTAAATTTGGTTAAGTCTTTTTGACCAAATCTAAACTCTTTCTAAGATATGGCAACTATAAAACTTTAGTTCAAAAACTTTTAGTTCAAAATACAGTAGGTAGTAATTATTTAGAAAAAATAACGTCCGTGGTGGCACTACCGCGTTCTCTAAAAGGTGCTGTGAAATGCAAAAATTGCATGATTCAGTGCTTGGATAACGTTGACGAAACAGCGTGGAAAAGGGGTTAAACATTAAATAACCCGACACCCACGGTACTCTGGTACTTAGGCATAAAGCCTTCGTGTAATGTCCAACAGATAAAAAAAAATACATGTTTTTAATATTTTTTTAATTACAAATACAATGTCAGTTTTCTATTTAAATTTTAATAATTATAATGTTAGCCCTATTTTAAACGCTAGGCTATAACTGAATACCGAGCGTCAAGCAGCGAGCGGAAAGTGTGAGAGCGCTGCCTTTGATTTTTATGTTAGCATAAAAGAATTTGTAGTTTTATATCAGGCGGCAGCAACATTCGTGAGCAAAAAGGCCTGCCGCTTGCCACTTGCCACTTGCCGCTTGAACCAAACAAAAATTATTTGCCTTCTGAGTGACTTTGCTTAGGTGTTTTCCCCAGGTCAATTTTTGGTCAAAGATGACTCCGGGTTAAGCGGTGTTGTTTCACCCTGTATATTTATCAGAATTTTTGTATGCATAGCATACAAGCATGCAATCGTTAGCTATAGCTTATAATTTTAAAAAATAAATATGATTTTAATTTATAGTGTGGATGGGTAAAAAACTTCAGAATATCGTTTGGCTACAGCTATAAGGACTGATGAGAGAATTCGTCTTATGAATGAGATCATATCAGGAATACAGGTTATTAAAATGTATACTTGGGAAAAACCATTTGCCAAACTTGTGGAATTTACCAGAAGGTAAGTTATTTGCAGTTTTACTAACATCATAATTAATTTACATTGATAAGTTCCTACGTGCTGTTAAGGTATTTCGCAATTTATTTTGTCGTGATATTTCTATGAATTACTAAATGTTTTAGATTTTTATATTTAACATTAACTGTGATTATTAAAACACACATAATGTGTACCAGGTGTCATGTTTTCTATTACCTGTTAACATATACAAGGTTTCACAAGAAGTTTAGACTTTTTAATGAATTAGCCAGTTAGTATATCCCATTAGCAGTAGTTGTAAGTAGTAAGCTCCACTGATGTTGATCTATTTGTTTTACTTTGTGTACCTACCATTACTTCTTTTAATTTTAGGAAAGAAATTGACCAAATCAAGAAAATATCTATTATCCGAGCCATCATGATGTCATTTAATATATTTCTTAACAGAGCTGCACTTTACCTTTGTTGCATAACGTATGTTCTAACAGGGCGCACCTTAGATGCTCAGTACGTGTACGTTCTTCAGTCATTTTATACAGTTTTACGAATGGCTGTAACAATGCATTTTCCACAAGGTATTACGCAAATGGCCGAAGCTAACATCTCCATTAAAAGAATCAAACAGTTTTTATTATATGAAGAAGTCGACTTCGACTCTAGTGCAACATTTTACAACGCTTTAAATTCTAAGGAAGACCTAAAACCCATTACAAATGGAGATTCTAAACTAAATAAACCAGCTTCTATTCACATGAATAATGCATCGATTAAATGGTTAAAGACACGAGACGAAAAGACTTTAGAAGATATTAATATTGATATAGGAACTAACGAACTAGCAGCTGTCATAGGACCCGTGGGAAGTGGCAAAAGTACCCTTTTGCATGCTATTTTGGGAGAATTACCTCCAGTATCTGGTACTGTCAATGTTTCCGGAAAAATATCATATGCATCTCAAGAGCCTTGGTTGTTTGTGGGTAGCGTAAGGCAAAATATCACATTTGGACAAAAATTCGATGCCAGAAAATACCACGAAGTTGTAAGAGTATGTCAATTACAAAGAGATTTTAATCTTTTTCCCTATAAAGATCGCACTATAGTTGGTGAACGTGGTGTATCCTTAAGTGGTGGTCAAAGAGCACGTATCAACTTGGCCAGGGCTGTTTATAAAGATGCTGATATATACCTTTTAGATGATCCCTTATCCGCTGTTGATGCCCACGTAGGAAAACTATTATTTGAAGAATGTATAACGGGTTACTTAAAAGATAAATGCGTTGTCTTGGTTACACATCAGTTGCAATATCTTAGAAATGTGAAAAAATCTATCTTCTTAACGATGGAAAAATAGACGTTTCAGGAACCTATGAGGAAGTACAAGCAGCTGGTGGTAAATTTTCAAAGCTAATTAATGATCTTAAAGATATCATGGATGAGGATGATGAAGAGGAAGATGAAGAAACAAAGGAAGCCGATAATAAAAAACCTGTTAGAATAAGAAGAGTGTCTACTAAAGAAGTAATTCCTGTAAACGATAAGGTAAGTTTTTTAAGGTGTGGTCGTAGAGACAAAAGAGCATGTTGATATGAACACTACTGTTTTAATATCTAAAGTAATTGTCCAATATTTAAAAACAACAATGCTTGTTTTGTAATTAAAAATGAACGAAGTTAACTATTAACCTGTTTACCTTATTTTTAACAAAAACCTATGTATTATCGAGACTTTTTATTTGTAGGAACCTAAACTAGAAAAAGAAGGCAGAGGAGGTGGAAAAATATCTTGGGATGTCTATATGTCATATTTTACTTCAGGAGGACACTGGTGTAAAATTTTATCCCTTTTTATGATATTTATTATTGCGCAGTCTCTAGGAAGTATATCCGATTACTTTTTGACCTGGTGGTAAGTATGAAAAGAAAAAACTTTAGATATATAAATGGTATGGCCATGCTAATAATAAAAATTACTAGTACCAAAAAATATCTCTTAAAATTTAGGTATTATAAATGACAAACCTTAAAATTGATATTATATCTTTTTAATATGCAAAAAAATGTAACATTTAAGTGTCATAAATAGCAAATAATTTATTTTAAAATAAAGTTGTTCCACCTAAACTATAGATCAGGTATCATCATAAAAAGTCAAGTGTGTTTAAATGCAATTGGTATTTATAAACCTTGCAATAATATTTATGTATCAATTTAAGCTTAAATTATTTTACATATATGATTCAAGTTAAAGTAAAAATATGAAAAATTACTGTAAAAAACTAATATTATTTTTATTCGTTATACCCTGGGCACTTTATATTGATAATAAATACCTAGTAAGTAACTCCGGTTAATGACTTTTTAAACCAATAAAATACATTTTTATTGTGATAACTAGGGTTACTGACTTTTCAAAACAATTATTAACATTTTTTGTTCAGTTATTTTTATTAATTTAAAGTGCCCAAAGTATAGTAACAATATAAGGTTGCAAAATAAAGGGTGTCCTAATAGAATAGTATATTACATTGCAAGTGTGGAAAATGACTAATTTCACACGAGTGGGAACATTGTAGAACGAGGCGTTAGCCGAGTGCGACAAACCCACGAGTGTAAGAAAGTCATTTTCACACGAGTACTGTACACTATTTTTCCTACGACCACAAATTATTCACCAAAAAATAAATAAATTAAAGTTTGTCTGTTCAGAAAAATAAAAAACAATTGAGAACTTTGCAACACTAGGGTGATATTTACTTTGCAACACTAGTGTGATATATACTTTTCCTCACTGCTATATTATACTGTTTTGACAATATTTTTACATCGAAAATCACCTACCTAGAAGCATTATATAACTTTTATCATTTTGGAATTTAAAAAGGCCCTCACTTAATAAAAATTGTATGGTTTTGTTAGGTAATAACGCTAATAGTTTAATACGGTTTTCTGCTATTATAAGTGTTTTTTAAAAATTATCGATCTTACATATTTTAGACGCTCTTCTTAATAAAACGTAAGTGGTGCATATCCAAAATATTCCGTTTTTAAAAAATATCAGTAAATAAACTTACGGGACCGGGGAGTGAAAAGGGGTGCTGGATGGGGTAAAATTGGTAAAACGAGTTAATGAAACTGAACATCACATATAAAATTAAGTAAAAATAACAGTTTTTCCTCATATTTTTAAGAAAAAATATAAAAAATTTGAATATTGTAAATGCATAACCTAAAGTCCTAAAAGTAAGGAAAAACGACTACCAAACGTCAGTTACCATGCAAAATATGGAAAGCATTTGGCAACGTCGGAAGGGTCTGATTCTATTTATGAATGGATAAAAGAAAGTGGATTCATAAAGTGTGTATTAGCCTTAGGTTTAATTAGGGATTAAAAAAGATTTAACTAGTTGTTTGAGTACACGAAGAAAGATAGGAAGGAATTTGATCTATAGGCTTTTTTCTCTGGCGCTTTAGGTCGAACGGTCAAGCGGCAAGGCTGCCTCTATAAAGTATGTGCTCAAAGGTAGAAGGGAGATTTTTAATTTGATCTATTTACCTGACAACACTGTGCCAGTCAGTGAAAGTTGTTTTTTGTGGTTATGTCTATTTTTGTTTATGTTTTTATTTTTTCGTAAATTTTAATAAATATAAAATAAGATGATTTTCGCTAATTTGGGTTCTAAGGTTTAGAGTAAATAAAAAGTTTTTTTACTGTCACTACAATAAATATGTCACTTGCAAGACCAATAGCAGTTTTTAGAATGACATCATAATATGTATCACACCAGTGTTGTAAAGTACTTTGCAACACTAGTGCTGTAAAGTACTTTGCAACACTAGTGTGATATAACGCATTTTCTATGCATGAAATCAGTGTGCTATTTGCTATTTTCACAAGTGGTCGTAGGAAAACGCACATTTTGAATTGCACGGTATTTCTTTTTATCGCAGTAGGCCAAAAAACAAATAATAAAAATAATGTAAACAGTTTGCGATTAGTAGCCATGGAACGATATACGGTCGAACAACAAATTATTATTGTTAAAACACACTACAAATATGGAAAATGTTTTGCGGAAACAGTTCGTAAATTGCGTGGCATTTCCGGTCGACAGAATGCGCCAAATCACACAACCATTCAAAGACTAGTTAAAAAATTTGAGCAAAATGGTTCTATCGTGGACGTAAAAACACCAGTGCGTCACCGTACTAGTCGCTCTGTTGAAAACATTGCCGCAGTGCGTAAAAGTGCACAGCAGTTGCACATTACAAAGAGCACTACCCATCGAATTCTCACAAAAGATCTTCATTTCCATGCTTATAAGATTGAATTGAACCATGCGGCACGCCGTACATTTTCTTCTTGAATATTGCAAAAACAACAAATGGAAGTCGATTTTTCTAAGAAAATTCTGTTCACCGATGAGGCACACTTTCACCTTAATGGCTTTGTTAATAGGCAAAATTGCCGGATTTGGGGCGAAGAAAATCCTAAAGCTATTCATGAGAAGAAAATGCATCCATTAAGAGTCACTGTTTGGTGCGGACTTCGGGCAGCTGGAGTAATTGGACTGTACTTCTTCGTGGACGAGGCAGAAAATGCAGTTACCGTGAACAGCGAACGCTATCGTATCATGCTCACTGAATTTTTATGGCCCAAATTGAATGGTATGGATACGGAAGCTAGGTGGTACCAACAGGATGGTGCGACATGTCACACTATACGCAAAGCCATTCAGTTGCTGCAAGAAAAGTTTCCCGGTCGTGTCATTTCACGGAATGGAGACCAGAACTGGGCAGCAAGATCGTGCGATTTAACGCCCTGTGCTTTCTTTCTTAGGGGTTTTTAAAATCACACAAATACGCTAATAACCCAACAACAATTCCACCGTTGAAAGAATGAAATTAGACGTGTTATTAGGGAAATTGAGCCACAATTGTGTGAAAATGTTATTGAAAATTTCTTAAAACGAATAACAGCCTGTCACCTAAGTCGAGGCGGCCATTTGCCGGATATTATTTTTCACGTTTAATTGCAGTGTATTAGCTTTATATTAAAATATAAGTAACAATAAGTTCAAAATAAATTATTACTTTTATTTCACAATTAAAATGTACGTTCTTATTGGGCCACCCTTCATTTAAATAAATATTTTATTTTTAGGGTAAACACAAATCAAATTAAGAAAACTGAAGCTGAAATTTTGTTGAAAAGTAAAAATCGAGTACTGCCTCTTCCTTTGCCCAATCTTACAGATTCATTTCCTATTGATACACATGCTTATAATCTTACAGTGTTTGCAGATAATGAAACAGTCCAATTTGAACATAGCGCATTCCAAAATTTTTGGCTTGGTTTAGAAGAAAATGTTATAATGATCACATACACCATTCTTATTTTTGTTGTGATTACGCTAACGATTAGCAGATCTATATTTTTTTACCGATTTTGTAACAAAGCCTCTATAAGATTACACAACAACATGTTTTATAAAATTGTGTATGCTACAATGAGATTTTTTAATGTCAATCCTTCTGGAAGAATTTTAAATAGATTTTCTAAGGACATGAATCAAGTAGATGAATTGTTGCCAATGACTTTATTGGAGTCTATAACTTCGGTTTCATCAATTTAGTAAACTAGGTTTCGTTTAAAATAGAAAGCTTTGATAATTAAGAGAAAAGCTAACACCGCCCATTCTGACTTTTGGTGCGTCCCGCTAGAGGGCGCTATTTATCGAATTGAGGTTTTTTAAATTTTTCTTTAAAATTTTAAATGGAATGCTATAATTGTTTATCTAAAAACCAAAATTAAATTAAATTTACTACAAAATTAAACCGCATGTCAATATCTTTATTCGTTCAAAAGCTATTGTCAAAAGAACGCGTTTTATTAAGTTCGTAAAAAACAATTAAATTTTAAAATTTATGAAATCAAGTGTGCCATGGCAAGCAAAAGCGTTGTTAAACTCTTTGTTTTATTTATAATTTAGTCATTAATGCTAATAAAAGGCCTATTATAATAATAATAATATTAATAACATACAGCACTTCAAGAAAATACAACAACACAACCGTACGTAAAAAGCACAACAGAGACTTTATACATGCTCAAAAATGACCACCGTTCCGCAGAATGCGTTTGTTAAGTCTGCTGGTGGTGTACTTAAAAACGCCCGCCCTGACTCAGTCAGGAGCGAAGACATAGGCATCTTGTAATCATTCGATCATATTCTTTGTCTAGCAGTTGGGGTGTTTGATAAACTATATTTTTATTCGTCCCAAAAGTAAAATGTAAACTATTTGACAGTTATTTATGTTCTTTGTCTCCATGTAAACTTATTCATTTGTTTTACAGTAAACTAGATTTATTTTTGCTTTTCTGTGGTAGGAAAGTAAAAGACAGCATCAAATATTTTAGTCAGTATTTTTGAAATATTAATTAAATAAATTATTAATTTATTTATTTACTTAAATTATTGTTAATTGGCATTTGACCACACTTTAACAAAATCTTTACCATTAATTCGACTTAAACTTAAAACCCTCAAACAAAAGAAAACCGAAATAAAGAGTGAAGGGAGGTACGCAAAAATGGCAGAAAAAGACGATATTGTTATTATTATTGTTTCTTTTTTAGGTCTTTTATTAATATTTTTATAACCTAATCATAAATAAACAAAGTTTAACAACATTTTTTTTTTGACATGGCATATTTAATTTCATAAATTTTTAAAATTCAATTGTTTTATTTACGAATTTAGTAAAACGCGTACTTTTGAATAACTTTTGAACGAATAAAGATATTCACAAGCGGTTTTTTGATTAAAAAAAATAATTTACTTTAGGTTTTTAGATAAATAATTATAGCATTCCTTTTAAAAATTTCAAAGAAAAATTTAAAAGACCTCAAACTCGATAAATACCGCCGTCTAGCGGGAGCAGCACAGACAGAATGGACGGTGTTAGCATTTTTCTTAATCAACAAAGTTTTTTTTTTTAATCGAAACCTAATTTGCTAAATTTTGTTAGGAAAACCGAAGTTATAGACATTTTAATTCATTTTATTCTACGAGGTGTTAAAATGTAGGAAATTTCGTTTTCCTAATAGCTTTTTTATCACTTTAAATATTTTTAAAACATTTTTGTGGAATCTTCTATGTATCAAAGGCTATTTTTAACATTCCTATAGAGTAAACCAGACACAAAGCAAGCTTTTTTCATTCAAATTTAAACTCACTAAGCACCTCCATATTATACTGAAATTATTAAATACAAAAGTCCACTTGTACTACAAATGTTATTCTTGGGACTCTCCCATGCATAGTCATAGAAGTTCAGCGCGTAACGACGCGTATACTTCCCTAAATACTTTATCCAGCCAAAAACAAGATTTAGGGGCTGCGATAAGACGGAGCAGGGGGTGTGAGCACTATGCTGACATAAAGATCTGCTGCCTTTAATCTTTATGTTAGCATTAACTTTTTTAACAGCATAACTCTCTTAAACTTGCCGCTTTCCGCTCGACGCTTGAGGCTTGTTATCGTAGCCGTACCTACCACGCTGGCAGCAGGTTCCACAGTCTAGAAACTCTAGGGATAAAAGAACGGGCGAAATGAGGAGGATTTCAGGGGCCTGTCCAATTGAACCGTATAGGGATGCACATACGCGCGGCACCCACAGGGTTGCTCTGTTGGGGAGCCGCAAGAGGAGGGACTATGCTGGATAATTCGATCGGAGCAAAAGCGTGAAAAACAGTATACAAAGAGCGATAGATCTCCGCAGCTCGACGATGGGCAAGAAAGGAGTGTCTTTGAGGTAAGTAAAGGATCATTAATAAAGACGAACAGCCCTTCTTTGAATAGCATCAGAATGCTGAGGAGATTGTACGTGGGAGTGCCATTCCCAAACATGAGAACAGTGTTGCAGAGGGTCAGGCATTTGGGACACGTACAAAAGTGTATAAATTGGAAGGAGAAAAATACTTTTTGGCTCGGAAAAAGGAAATTCAGAAGCTTTTGAAGAAGCCTGCGGTGGCTATCGATACTAATGTGTGTATGCCAGTTAAGGTTATTCTCAAATGTGACGCCCACAAGGTTGAATGTGCCCCGCTCTGCAAAAACCTGGCCACTCATAAGCAAAGGTGAGTGTTTGATGATTTTTTCGCGACAAGGAACATGATTGTGTTTTGATGCATTAAATTGAACGAGATTTTGGCGCTCCCAATCCAATATCAGATTGAGATCCGGTGAAAGAGACATCTGCATCGCCTGCGTTTGCTTTCCAAGTCGGGTTGAGAGGTTGGCTTGAGAATCATGAAAGCTGGGGTAAAGGGCGCTATCGTCAGCATCTTGACAGATGAGGATTGGTTGTGGAAAGAGAAGGTCGTTGATGTGAAGAAGAAACAAAGTTGGTGCTAGTACCTGAACCCTGGGGCACTCAGCTATTAATTTTCGTTGAAAGCCTGAGAGAGTGGCCATCAGCAATGACTGATATATGTCGATTAGAAAAATAATTGGAGGCCAAGGCACAGTTTACTTGGAAGACTGTAGGAGGCACATTTTTAAAAGGGTATAGGCATTTCATCTAAACCTCGGCGAGTTAAGAGGAGAAGGAAAGGATTCGCCTAATGTGTTCTCAGAAGAATAATATTGGGCATTTATAGAAAACTGGGTGAATAGTTGGAATTGGATGATTGACAGGTGAATGAAGGGTTGAATTGGCAGTAAATTGTTTAGCAAATAGGTCGGCCTTTTCTTGAGATGTAGAAATAATTTATTTTCCAAAGTTAATGGTAAAGAACTGGTACAGAAATTTCTGCTGATGTTTTTGGCAAAGGACCAAGGATTTGCTGCCATTTGAGCTAGAAAAGTACTTTGTTTTTTATACGGTTATCAAAGTCTTTGGCTTCTGAGATTGTTTGATGATAGTGGTTTTTTTGCTTCAATGTAAAGCTTGTCGATTTTCTGGACTAGGATTCTGTAAGAAACTTTCTGTGAGCTTGAACTTTTAAAGTCTAACTTTGTCACATGTTTTAGTGAACCAAAGGTTTGTGATTATAGGGTTTGGTGTGGTTTTTCTTGGTGTGAGGTATAGGTTTTAGCCGCAATAGGAATTGACTCGGTCAGTTACTTACAGATTTCGGAAGGATCCTTATTGTTGCGTTGTGTTAGCAAAATTGCGAAAAAATGTCAAGAGGTTTCAACTTTTGTCTCCACTAAAGCAACTGAAATCAGGAACAGTTTTAATTTTGTTTATCATTGTTTACGCTTACACATTATGGTGAAAATCTGCACTTTACGAAACTTTAATAATTGTCTCCATCATAACTGAATTTGTTTCAATTTTTATGGACTTTTCTTTACTTGAAATAGATACACGCAACATACAGAAACATTTTTATTTTGTGGCTATAACAATGACCAACTTGTCAAAACAATATGGAACTTTTCGAAACATGCAACATAAACAAAAAGTTCCTTATTGTTGCTTGGGTGGAGACAAACTTATAATACACCAAATTGTTTATCTTAGATCGTAGAATATGAATATGTAGCTTGCTTTGTTATAGGAAAAGATTTGGTAGCTTAAAAACCTATAAACAAATTATATGCTTTCTATATGAAAACAAATATCTAAATTGGAGAAGTAGTCCATAATGCTGTGGCGTTTAATGTAATTGACAAATAAAACTACTGTCTTTCACCACTACTCTTATTCTGTGTCAGGTATTCAAATCTCAGGGACTTGTTTCGACCATAGAGATGGTCATCATCCAGCCTAAACACAACCTCAACTGGTTAAAGCAACACTCTTTGATTTTTTGAATAGCTTACCCAAAAAGGAAGCGAAGGAGTCCTCAAAAGAGATTAGAAAATAGCTTAACATTTGAAAGTACTAAAAAGATGAAAAAAATGGGAGTTTGCGTTAATGGGAAAAGCCTACATTTGGTGGTGGTTATTTAGAACAAGACAAATGGTTTGGGCCCAAACTCTCTGGGGGTGTAGACGGTGAAAGTTTCTGTCTAACGTGAATTTGTGACCACAACCACTTAAGGATGGTTGAATGCATTGCGTGTGAAAGCCAAAACCGAAAGTGAAATGGAATATAATATGCGACCTTGCAGTGCAAGGTGCAAGGAAATTGCAAGTAGTAGGGAAATTTTTCCTATTTCAATTTTCAAATAAAATATAGTATTATTTTAGCTTTATAAGTATATGCTTCAATTTTTCGTAATTAATTTTTGTCTGTGACTTAGGGAGGTCAATTTACCGTCAATTTGTCGTCATCTTTGACGTCATTGCGGACCAAATATGACCAAAAATGACTAAAAGGGACGTTAAATGCTTGGGAAATTCAGTTCTTCTGATTAAGTTTTGGTTTCTGACTATTATTTTAAAAGGGCCACTTTTTCTAAAAAGCACTGGAATAAATAAAGTAAATATTGCCTCTTACTTTTTAGCAAGAAGTCCAGTGTACAGTCATTTAACCGCATCACTTCAAGGATTAACAACAATTAGAGCATTTGGAGCACAAGAAATTTTAAAACATGAATTTGACAATTACCAAAATGCCTACAGTTCGGCATATTTTATGTTTGTGGCTGCTAATAGGACATTTGGATTTTGGTTAGATATGCATTGTTGTGCTTTCATCATCTTTGTCACTCTAAGCTTTCTTATTTTGAAACAGGTAATTTGGAACGATATAAAAATATATCCTTAAGTGTAATTTCACTATTAGGTTTAAAATTTAAAATAGCATTCATTCGGCAAAGAATTTGGTTTTTAAAGGGTCATTTTAATAAGTAAAGTATTTTAGACATAAACCCACTTATTTGTCATTATGATTCAGTGGTAGTCAAGTTAAACTAATTTATTAGCGTAAATATTAACCATCAAATAATTAAACACGTACATAAAAACTCTTCTTAAATTATTCTAAGGAAGAATAGGTACAATACATTGCATTAATTTGTCAATGTCACTCTAAAATTTAGTATTTATAGATTTATTTTATATCCAAAAGTTTTAATTTTTTTAATTAATACGTTCAAAAAATGGAAGGAAGGGGGCATTAAAGAAATGCAATGTATATAAGCATTAAACAACCAACAATTCAAAGAGCATTATTACGCAAACTAAGCAACGTATATAAAAAATAAAAAACCGTTTCGGTATTTCGATCTCTAAATTCCAAAAATACTTTTAGAATTTATAAAAGTTAATTCCTTAGTTTATGGCAAAGGAGAAAACAAGAATTATGGAAAAATATGGAAAATTTTGAAAAACTTACTTTTACACATAGATCTACTTATTTGTCCACCCTGTATAAAAGTTTTTCAAAGCAATCAAAATGTATTGCTCTAAGCTTAAACCGTCAAACAGTAGGAGTTTATAGGACCAAAAGTCGGTCTTATACAGGGTAAAAAACACCATATTTTCAGATTTACCAGGAATATCAAAAATCTGTCAAAATTGATTGTCACAAATAGTTATCTGATTATTAAAAAAATTAAAGGTTTAAAGAACTCTTTCATTTAAAAAGTTGCAGAACAACACAATTTTCCAAAAAAAACAACATCATATTTACCACTCTGTATATAAGAGGTAATTTTAATACCAAGGTCACAACGTAGGTAATCATAAAGACTAATCATTGCGTGCAAATTTGCCGAAAACCATACTAAAATATTTGTTTTACTCTTTGAGAAACTTGAGTTTAAAATTTTACCTAAAATTTAAATTATACTGTTCGAATGTCCAGCAGTTTTATAATGTTAATAATAATAATAATAAACTTCTTAGTTAAATAAAATGATTAAAAAATACCAGTTGTCAACGAATTTATAAGACATGTCATAACTCCTATTATAGTATTGGACATATCAAAATGAGACCTGGTATAAATAAATGGTATGAAAGGAAGAGAGTTTTCTAATAATTTTTACTTTAGAGTCGCATCTGAGGCAGGCGGGTCAGTTACTGACCACAGCGTAGTTTTTTGCTATAACTTTTTAGACTTTAAAAGTTTTTTAATATCGTTTTATGACTTCTATACATGATCCTTTAGAAGTGTATTCATGCTAAAATTAAGAGCTTGTTGCAAATAGTGCCGGCTTGGACAAGGTTTTTAGAATGGGTTGGATGGCAAATATGGCTTACTAATGAAATGTTTTTAACCAGCAGAGGTCGTAATATAACCAGGGAATTACTAAAAAGAAGCTTGCAGTAGTTAATCCCATCTTGAAAAACATTCGACAAGAAATGAAGCGGCCTGACCAAAAAAGGCACATTTGGCACTTTTTAATTTGCTTTTAGGAAACACAAGATAGAAAAGTTGTTTTTGGCTTGTCCAGCTTTATGATATAAAAATTTAAGAACGAAACACTAGAAATCAATCTATATTGTGTATAAGTCTACTACAGCCGATATTGATACGTTTCATAAATTTGCTAACGCATATAGTTGCCGTCGCGAAACTTTGAGATGCCCGATAGTTTTTTTGATCAAATTCATATAGATGTTTATTTTTCTTACATATTTTTATTTTAAATCTAACGAGTAGTGGGCACTAATGATACTAAAAGCAAATGGCAACGAAAAGTCTTAATAAAACGACTCGCAAATAAACTATGCCGATTAAATATGGAAAACCTCTATAAAGCAAAAGGATTGCAATATAACCATATTGTGGCATTGAACATAGATTTCGATTTTTGACTTGACCCCCTGCTGCAGTTTTTCGGGTATACAAATATGCCCCAGGTGCGACTGTTAAAGTCACTTCCGGTTTAATCGGAAACTACTAAAGTCTTGAATTTTTAAAAGGAACACCTCGTATATTTTATCATGTTTGGATCCCTAACACAATTCTAAATTAGAATGTAATATTTTAAAAAGATACTTGGATGCCAATTAAGCTAAGAATTCTGAGTGATGTTATAAAAATACAATCATAAAGTTTTAGTGGGTGGTAAGAAAATGTAACAACCTTTTTGGTCGTTACAAGTATAAATATAATCTAGTAAATATTTTAAAATAAAATTTGCAAATTAGGAATTTTGTGGTTAGTTTTGGTTAAGTTTAATAATCATTTTATAGTTCGGAAATATTCAAAGGGAAATTTAATGTCAGATAGGGCCTATTGATTTTACTAAATTTACATTTCTTACCTTAAATTAATAAATAATCCATCAAGAAAAATAAAAACTTAGAATTATTTTGGTCATTTCAATTTCACAACACATTTAAAATAACTTATACCCGCAATCTCGGCTTGAGAAAAGCGTGCGTATAAAACAAAATACAAGGAATATTATACACCTTATTTTATTTTACTTTAAAACCAGATATTTTTAATAATTGGAAAACTTTGCCCAAAATACCAAATATTATTGTTTTGTTAAGCCATTTTTGGTACTAAACGTCAGATTTCACCTGCAAGGTGAGTGCGCTATCAATTTGTACGCACAATGGGCTCTGATAAGAGAAAATGTTGCCGTTTATATTGTTACTAAGCTGGTCATTTTAGGATTTTTTAATATGTTCTTAATAATTTAAATAATATTATTATTATTCTCTAAAGTAAACTTGTTTTTAATGATTTTCATAAATATAAAGAAAAATTTAATTTTCAAATGAAGGACTTAAGTAGGGGTGTGTTAATTAATTTTAAAAATTGAGGCTGACGTCACTAAAATGTGTTTAAAAATGAAAACTGGCAATTCTTGTTTAGGGATTTATTTATTAAGGGTTGGCCAAAATACATAGAAATGGAGATGTTTAGCGTAACTTTAAATAATATTTTAGCGTAAACCGCGCTATGTTAAATACGCTTTAAAACAATTAAAATTAGGGAATCATGTATTTTTATAGTAGTTTTTCACTAATTAGGACCTTCGGAATATAAATAGGGCTTAAGGTTGGTTGTTTATAATTTAAATCTTATATATAATTTAACGAAATTAACGTTGTAGCAACATATTGCTAAATGTCTCATGTAATCTAGAATCTTGGTTCCCGAGGTACCTTAGTGTCTTCGAAGAGGAACGGTTTCACGTTCTTTTCCTTTTCTGTGCTGAAATGTGGCAAAAGCTAGGACTATTGCTGATCTTGTGTGATCATCCGCCATTGTTGTGGGATTTAAAGTCTAGTTTTGCAAAGTGTTTTCTTATTGTGTTTCGCGTTAGGCGACTAAGTTTTAGTTCGGTATAAGAAAATACGTGCCAATTAAAGGGATTTCACATTTCTAGCAACCGCCATACCTACCATCGACGGCGTGACGCCATTTTGTAAATTGGCCTTCACAGGTACGTTTTTTTTCAACACTTCAAAATTAATGAGATCAATTAAATTTTACATTTTGTTCTTACGGGTATTTCTATTCTTTTAAGGGGAAAGCATTATTATTCAGATGGTACGACTAGCCATTGTAAGAGATTTTCACACGCAGACATTTTACAGGACCCTCACCTAATCTAAGGAGGTTTGAACTAGAAAAAAATTTGAGTAAGTTCGTTCCATTTATTTATTGGTTGTTTTTATTTTAGGGTTTTTTTAGAGCATCTCTTTTAAGAACATTAATTGTGGAACATCTCCTTTTAGAACGTATTTTTTTTCTACAAGGCCCAGTAGCTTATTCTTACATGTTCCGGTTTTTCTTATGGTTCAAAAATAATGTTTATTGACGTGGTATTTTTCCAAGACAGAGCACCTATACCTATTAAGCAGAGAGAAACATAGCAAGTTTTCATTCAAAAAAAAAAAAACAAAGGGAATATAATTATTTTCTTAAAATAAATAGCATATAAGCGTTGCCTCTTTATAGTACATGTAATTTGATATTTTGTGAAAAGCCTTGCGTGAAAGCAATCATCATAATTTCCTTTTTTTTATTAATATTTTTATTAATTTAAATTTGCGTATTTATGAAACGACACATATTTCCCCCTCCCTCTACGCTTACGTAAGCTGCGGTAGTGGTGTATACCGGTTGTCCCTAATTTAATTTAACAATTATTTGATAGTTATTTAGTTAAACTCATAGGTTTATTTAGTCGTAGCTTTCACATTGCGCTATATAACAATGATGTATGTTTTATATGATTCGGTAGTTTAAACAGTTTCTTTTGGAGTTTGGGGATTAATTTATCCTAAAAACCTATAGTGTTTATGCACTTTAGAATATAATAGCAGTTACTTTACTATCTTTTATTTTTTTTTTATAAAAATAAATAAACATACTTAGTTATTTACTGGAAAAATTGCTTATTCTTTTTCTATTGTGGCTTTCTTTTTTAGGTATAGCATCTATAAAAAAAAAACAATTTCGTGGTTTGTGCATAGTACTGAGGGTTTTAATTTAAAACCACGTGGCGCCCTTAATCTTTTATATGAACATTAGCTTGTTTATTTGCATTTTATGTCTTCGTATATTTCACCCAGCCCTTCTCCACTGTTAAAAGCTGGCGGCAACCTATCAGTACCAACTTAAATAATATAATTCTAACTTTACATATTTTTTTTATAGATGCCTATGTATCGTGTTTAAGATATTAAGGGTGGTTACAAATTTTGGCGCCCAACGTGGGGCTATTGTTATTTGCTTGGCTACGATTATTTTGTTGGCATGGCAACCCTTTTTAGGGGTAGGTTTTATAATATTGGATTTTTGATAACCTTTTTAAATTTAAATGTTATTTAGGGTTTTATACGACTCTGCTTAAATAATTTTAATTTTATTTGCCTTATTTTAGTATTATTACCCTTTCAATAGGTGACTCTGTCAGTTTTATTGCTACTGGTTATAATATCATTGTTGGTTTACTATTGCTTAAATAGGAAGTTATTTTTTTTTTGTATTTTAATTTATTTGTCACCATGGCCGATGACTTAAAAATAGAAGTAAACAGACTGTCTAAGTCTGAAATTTTATATGAATTGTCTGTAAGGGGTGTTAGTCATCCGGATGATACCAGTATTGACGATCTAAGAAAAGTTTTAAGAAAGTCTTTAAAATTAGATAAATCCGCTCTTGCTTGTAAGAAACCTACTTACCAGTTTACTTTCGCCGAAGATCTAACTGCTCTTAAAACGGCTTTAAATGAATTGGAAGCTCTTTTAGATGATTTTAACGGGGAGGATGTAAGAAGTAGTAAAAAGATTTCTTCAAAAATTGCTTATGCTTTAGGTCGGTTAAATAGGTCGGAACCGCAAAATAATGAACAAAAGAAAGAAAAATCGGAAATGCGTTTCAACATTTTATTGGCCTATGATAATTTTATTTCCAAAACAAAATCAGATAAAAGAAATAAAAGTGCAACTTTGTTAGATTTGACAGTTTTAAATAGTACAGTACTTCCAGGTTCTTTGACATCAAGTGAGGAGTCTAGTAGTGATGATGACGAGATTAATGTTAATAAAAATAGGTTTAAGCCTGTCCCCTTGCGTGATTGGGGTTTAAAATTTTCTGGTGATAAATCTGATAGGGGTTTAACTTTTAGCTGTTTCTTAGAGCGTGTGAGTGAGTTGAAGCGTTCCAGACATGTTTCACGTCAAATGTTATTTGAGGAGGCTGGTGACCTTTTTGAGGGAGAAGCTAAAAAGTGGTTTAACTTAATAAAAGATTGGGTGACTGATTGGGAGTCATTGGTTAGTGCTATGCGCGAAGAATTTCAAGGTCCAGACTATGACAGGAGGCTCTTTGAGGAAATCAAGCATCGCACTCAAGGAGAAAATGAAAGTATAGGTAGTTACATTGCAGCTATGAATGGATTGTTTACTCGTCTTCAGCAACCGATTCCAAACGAAGCTAAATTAAAAATTTTGTTAGATAATATAGCTCCCTATTATCAACCTCACTTAGCTTTTAAAGATATTACTTCCGTGATTGAGTTATTATCTTTGTGTCGCAAGCTTGATTCAAAGAGGCTCTTAGTTAATGCGTATGTACCACCACCTAGGAAAAATAAGAGTTTGGAACCAGATTTGGCTTATGCAGAGACTAGTAGTACCTCATCATTTTCCCGTTCTAGCAATATAGGTGCAGACAACGACGTAGCTGGTTGTTCTAAGGCATTTATGAATCGTAAGCATCGTAGTTCTTCCCCGCAAGTTTGTCTAGCGTCGGAAAACCAGAATCTCTCGAATCTTAAATGTTGGAATTGTAATGGAACTGGTCATTACGCATCCGGTTGTTCTGAACCTCAGAAGAGATATTGTTATCGTTGTGGTTATGCAGATGTGACTGTCCGTACCTGTCCCAAGTGTAATAGACGCCAGGGAAACGGAAAAGCAAGATAACAGGGAACGACCAACTGTTATCTACTGCGTCAAATATGGTCGATAGTGAATTTGTATCTTACCGCCGTGTTTTAGATTTTGTTTTGGCACATGCGTATGGTGATGAGAGGCCTTATGTGAATGTTTCAATTTTTGGTAAAAATATTTTAGGACTTTTAGATTCTGGTAGTAATAGTACTTTGATAGGAGGTAAAGGTTGGGATTTACTTAAGAGTATTGGTTTAGGTTATTTAGAAAAATGTTCATTACAGGTTACTGTAGCCAATGGGCAAAAATGTAGTTGTTTAGGTATTCTACGGGTCCCCGTAAAATTGAAAAATAAGGAAAGACTTATTGATATTTTAGTTGTTCCAGATCTTCCACATACCTTAATTTTAGGTATTGATTTTTGGGGTAGGATGGAAATTGTCCCAGATTTGCGTTCTGGTGAGTGGCATTTTTCCAATTCGGATGTGGTGAATATAGCCACGATTGATGTTTTGCAGTCGCGGAGTTCCCTAACTCCTGAGGAAGCAAATGTTTTAGAGAGGCTTGTCGAAGATGTTTTTAATAGGATGGGAGACAAATTGGGTTGTACTACTCTAGTGGAACACAAAATTATTACAGATGCGGAGCCTATAAAGCAGAGATACTACCCGGTTTCCCCTGCTATGATGAAGCATATTGATGATGAGCTTAAGGACATGTTAGCTAAGGGTATTATTGAGCCTTCAAATAGTCCCTGGTCTAGTCCTATTGTTATGGTCCCGAAAAAGGATGGAAAACTTCGTTTTTGTTGCGATTTCAGAAAATTGAACCAGGTAACGAAACGTGACGCGTATCCTCTACCCTATGTATCTCAAATTTTGGACAAATTACGTGACGCCCGTTATCTGTCATCTTTGGATGTTAAGTCAGCATATTTTCAGGTTCCTCTAGAAGAAAGTTCAAAGGAGAAGACAGCATTTACTGTACCATCTCGAGGACTTTACCAATTTAAAAGACTTCCCTTTGGTTTGCACAATGCCCCGGCGACGTGGCAACGTTTGATCGATCGAGTCTTGGGAATGGATTTAGAACCTTACCTATTTGTTTACTTGGATGATATAATTGTTGTGACTCAAACATTTGAAAAACATATTGAGGTATTAAATGAAGTATTTTCTCGCCTACTTTCGGCAGGTTTGACCTTGAATAAAGAAAAATGTCAATTTTGTAGGGCTGAATTGCGTTATTTGGGTTACGTAGTTGACAAAAATGGTTTACATGTAGATCCTGAAAAGATTAATGCTATTCTACGTATTCCCACTCCCACTAAGGTTTCGGAAGTAAGAAGTATTGTGGGCACTGCTTCATGGTATCGTCGCTTTATTCCTAATTTTTCGTCCATTGTATCTCCTCTGACGGAGTTAACGAAAAAGAATGTCAAGTTTCGTTGGACCGACAGACAGGAAGAAGCTTTCCGTACAGTTAAGGAACACCTTGTTTCAGCACCAGTGTTGTCGTGTCCCGATTTCAGTTTACCGTTTTTTGTCCAAACAGATGCAAGTGGTTTTGGTATAGGTGCAGTGTTGAGTCAGCAGCACCCCGACGGAGAGAAGGTTGTGTGTTATTTGAGTAGATCTTTGACCAAGTGTGAGAGGCAGTTTACGACGACTGAGCGTGAATGCCTTGCTGTTGTGTGGGCAATTGAAAAATTGCGACCCTATTTAGAGGGGACTCACTTCACGGTTATTACGGATCATTGGAGTTTAAAATGGTTAGCTAATTTAAAAGAGCCGAATGGAAGACTGGCTCGTTGGGCAGTGAAATTACAGCAATATAATTTTGATGTTTTACATAGAAACGGTAAAGATCATCATGTCCCCGACATGTTATCTCGTTCTGTGCCAGTGGTAGATTTCATTAATATGTGTGATATTTCAGCAGATAACCAAATTTTCGAAAAGGAGTCCGAACAGCAGTTTACCTCTGACAAATGGTATCAGGAGATGGTCTTAAAAGTAAACAAAGACCCTATTAAGTTTTCATCTTGGAGAGTTGTGGGTTCGATTTTATATAAGTATAATAAGCTGGGAACGTTTCCTGAATTGTCTGAAGAAAAGGAACATTGGAAGCGTGTTGTTCCAAAACCTGATAGGAAGGACATCTTGTACAAATGTCATGACGATCCATGTGCCGGTCATCCTGGAATTCTAAAAACTTTTTATAGGGTGAGCCAAAAATATTATTGGCCCAAAATGAAGTCAGATATTACTCGTTATGTAAGGAGGTGCTCAGTATGTTCAAGGTGTAAACCCGAACAAAGTAAGCCCGCTGGACTTATGCAACCACACCAGGTGGTAGATAAGCCTTTTGAAGTTATTACTTGTGATCTAATAGGTCCATTACCGCGCTCAACTCGTGGATTTAAATATATTTTGGTTATTGTTGACAGCTTTAGTAAATTTACATTGGCTATTCCATTGAGAAATTCATCAGCAAATTTGGTTTGTCGGGCGATTGAAGATAATTGGTTACTGATTTTTGGTCAGCCCAAACGTCTGATTTGTGACAATGGTGTACAATTTCGTGGGAAGGAATTTCGTGGTCTTATGGAATCTTATGGTATAAAAATATCTTTTACAGCAAACTACCATGCCCAGGCTAATCCTACGGAGAGAGCAAATAAAACTCTGGGAACTATGATTCGATGTTATGTTAACGAAAACCATCGTGATTGGGATCGAAATCTGTCGAAGTTGACCTGCGCCATCCGTACTCAGGTACATGAATCTACTGGACATAGTCCATATTTTGTTGTTTTTGGTGCTAATATGCCAAATAATTTTGATCCTGATAATACAAACTTTGATTCGTCACAGTTTTCGGGTGAGAAGAAATTATTAACGAATAGAATGGAAGCTTTTAAAAAGCTACATGCAGATGTTAAAGCGAGTTTAGAAAAAGCAGCGTTACGTAATAAACGGACGTATGATTTACGTAGACGTGACGTATCATATGGCATTGGCGATAGGGTGTACCGAAGAAACTTCGTACTATCGGATGCTTCTAAGTTCTTTTCGGCTAAATTAGCGGCTAAGTATGTTGGACCCTTTGTTATTAGGAAAAAAGTGTCGCCATGGACCTATGAACTTTGTGATCTGGATGGTAGACCTCGTGGTATTTGGCACGCCAAGGATTTAAAACCTTGTGTACATGATTAGTCTTGGAGTTGGAATAGATGTATGTATAGTATGTGTTCTAAGTAGCTTTAGGACGAAAATTTGTTAAATTTTCTCTGGGAGGTTAGGGTGGAATTTGTAACAACCTTTTTGGTCGTTACAAGTATAAATATAATCTAGTAAATATTTTAAAATAAAATTTGCAAATTAGGAATTTTGTGGTTAGTTTTGGTTAAGATTAATAATCATTTTATAGTTCGGAAATATTCAAAGGGAAATTTAATGTCAGATAGGGCCTATTGATTTTACTAAATTTACATTTCTTACCTTAAATTAATAAATAATCCATCAAGAAAAATAAAAACTTAGAATTATTTTGGTCATTTCAATTTCACAACACATTTAAAATAACTTATACCCGCAATCTCGGCTTGAGAAAAAGCGTGCGTATAAAACAAAATACAAGGAATATTATACACCTTATTTTATTTTACTTTAAAACCAGATATTTTTAATAATTGGAAAACTTTGCCCAAAATACCAAATATTATTGTTTTGTAAAGCCATTTTTGGTACTAAACGTCAGATTTCACCTGCAAGGTGAGTGCGCTATCAATTTGTACGCACAATGGGCTCTGATAAGAGAAAATGTTGCCGTTTATATTGTTACTAAGCTGGTCATTTTAGGATTTTTTAATATGTTCTTAATAACTTAAATAATATTATTATTATTCTCTAAAGTAAACTTGTTTTTAATGATTTTCATAAATATAAAGAAAAATTTAATTTTCAAATGAAGGACTTAAGTAGGGTGTGTTAATTAATTTTAAAAATTGAGGCTGACGTCACTAAAATGTGTTTAAAAATGAAAACTGGCAATTCTTGTTTAGGGATTTATTTATTAAGGGTTGGCAAAAATACATAGAAATGGAGATGTTTAGCGTAACTTTAAATAATATTTTAGCGTAAACCGCGCTATGTTAAATACGCTTTAAAACAATTAAAATTAGGGAATCATGTATTTTGATAGTAGTTTTTCACTAATTAGGACCTTCGGAATATAAATAGGGCTTAAGGTTGGTTGTTTATAATTTAAATCTTATATATAATTTAACAAAATTAACGTTGTAGCAACATATTGCTAAATGTCTCATGTAATCTAGAATCTTGGTTCCCGAGGTACCTTAGTGTCTTCGAAGAGGAACGGTTTCACGTTCTTTTCCTTTTCTGTGCTGAAATGTGGCAAAGCTAGGACTATTGCTGATCTTGTGTGATCATCCGCCATTGTTGTGGGATTTAAAGTCTAGTTTTGCAAAGTGTTTTCTTATTGTGTTTCGCGTTAGGCGACTAAGTTTTAGTTCGGTATAAGAAAATACGTGCCAATTAAAGGGATTTCACATTTCTAGCAACCGCCATACCTACCATCGACGGCGTGACGCCATTTTGTAAATTGGCCTTCACAGGTACGTTTTTTTTCCACACTTCAAAATTAATGAGATCAAATAAATTTTACATTTTGTTCTTACGGGTATTTCTATTCTTTTAAGGGGAAAGCATTATTATTCAGATGGTACGACTAGCCATTGTAAGAGATTTTCACACGCAGACATTTTACAGGACCCTCACCTAATCTAAGGAGGTTTGAACTAGAAAAAAAAATTGAGTAAGTTCGTTCCATTTATTTATTGGTTGTTTTTATTTTAGGGTTTTTTTAGAGCATCTCTTTTAAGAACATTAATTGTGGAACATCTCCTTTTAGAACGTATTTTTTTCTACAAGGCCCAGTAGCTTATTCTTACATGTTCCGGTTTTTCTTATGGTTCAAAAATAATGTTTATTGACGTGGTATTTTTCCAAGACAGAGCACCTATACCTATTAAGCAGAGAGAAACATAGCAAGTTTTTATTCAAAAAAAAAAAACAAAGGGAATATAATTATTTTCTTAAAATAAATAGCATATAAGCGTTGCCTCTTTATAGTACATGTAATTTGATATTTTGTGAAAAGCCTTGCGTGAAAGCAATCACCATAATTTCCTTTTTTTTATTAATATTTTTATTAATTTAAATTTGCGTATTTATGAAACGACACATATTTCCCCCTCCCTCTACGCTTACGTAAGCTGCGGTAGTGGTGTATACCGGTTGTCCCTAATTTAATTTAACAATTATTTGATAGTTATTTAGTTAAACTCATAGGTTTATTTAGTCGTAGCTTTCACATTGCGCTATATAACAATGATGTATGTTTTATATGATTCGGTAGTTTAAACAGTTTCTTTTGGAGTTTGGGGACTAATTTATCCTAAAAACCTATAGTGTTTATGCACTTTAGAATATAATAGCAGTTACTTTACTATCTTTTATTTATTTTTTTATAAAAATAAATAAACATACTTAGTTATTTACTGGAAAAATTGCTTATTCTTTTTCTATTGTGGCTTTCTTTTTAGGTATAGCATCTATAAAAAAAAACAATTTCGTGGTTTGTGCATAGTACTGAGGGTTTTAATTTAAAACCACGTGGCGCCCTTAATCTTTTTATATGAACATTAGCTTGTTTATTTGCATTTTATGTCTTCGTATATTTCACCCAGCCCTTCTCCACTGTTAAAAGCTGGCGGCAACCTATCAGTACCAACTTAAATAATATAATTCTAACTTTACATATTTTTTTTTATAGATGCCTATGTATCGTGTTTAAGATATTAAGGGTGGTTACAAAAAATAGAAAAAAAAACAAGTTGGCCAATTGACATGTTTGTGTCTAGCTGTTATTTTTAGTATTTATTGGTTTTTATAAATATTTTCAATTTACAATATAATAATGAATTGTATTTATTTTCAGAAACGATGGGTGGCACTGTAGGTCTCGCCATAACTCAATCACTAAATTTAATGGGCATGTTCCAGTGGGGTATGAGGCAGTGGAGTGAGTTGGAAAACACAATGACATGTGTTGAAAGAATTAAAGAATATGCTGACGTAGTTCCTGAACAGGATGTTAATACAGTTGATCCTCCAAAAGCTTGGCCCGAGGAGGGTGATGTCAAATTTGATAATCTCAGTTTACGTTATGCCGCTGGAGAACCATTTGTCCTAAAAAATCTTACTTTTAGTATTAAAAGTAAAGAAAAAGTTGGTATTGTTGGTAGAACTGGAGCTGGTAAATCTTCCATTATTATGGCTCTATTTAGATTGGCAATTAATGAGGGTAGAATTATAATTGATAATGTTGATATTAGTAAGATAACGTTTAGCAAGCTAAGATCATGTATTTCTATTATCCCTCAAGAACCGGTGTTATTTTCTGGTACCTTACGGAAGAATTTAGATCCGTTTGATGAATATACTGACGAGGTAAGACATTTTATACTCGATTAGACTTAGTATTTTGGAGCTAAATGTAATGCTTATGAAAAGTAATGTTTTTTATTATTATTAACAAAAAAATACTATTTATTAATTGACAGTCTAACATGAGAAAATATTATCTGGTACACAGGGTGTTTCAAAGATACGCTGCCAAGAAGTTTACATGGTTCCACAAATTCTTAGTTCATAAGATACAAGGTGCTAGATTAGATTGGGTTAGATTAGCTTGTAGGTGGATTATACATCTCCACTATTGCAACCTGCTTATCCTCCATGCATATATTAGAGAACGCTATTCAAGCCGGATTTTTGATTAGATTTCACAAGCTTAAAGCTTGAAACAGCCTTGCAAACCGCAGACGACAAAGGACCTCACAATAGCACCATAAGTGTTCTAAGGTTTCTTCGTCTTTTGGCAGAACCAGCATAGGTTTTCTTTTGTCAGGACCATTGTTTAAGGTGTTTATTTAGTTGCAATGACCTGTTAGTTGACCCACTATTAATCTTACTGTCTTTAGATTGTAATTCAGAAGGTCCTTAAATTTCAGCAAGTATTCCTTGAATTTTTTGCTTGACGCTATCTTGGTGTTCTTACCCACCAATTTTAGGATTCTATCATGATCCATGATCCAATGGATGACCTTACTTGGAATGACAGAATATCACGGTAAGGCTCGGGACTTAAGTTTATCAGCTTCCTAATTGCCCTGGTACACAAGGTGTTAAACTTAAAAAGACTTATTTAATATCTTTACTCAAGTTTGTCGAAATCTGGCGATGGCCCATATCCGTAAGTAATGAAATTGACTACAAAGAGATTCTTCACGTGGGCACGCAAACATATTGGACCTGTAAATGGGAGGTTCCACAGGTCGTAGAAGTGGAATATTAATGTGTTTTAATAGTTAAGAACTCATATTTATTAAAAATAACTGCAAAATAATACTCATCTAGTTATCCATGAGATCTTTACCGAGTAATATTGTATTTATGTCCATATTTTGTATTAAATGGCAAATAAATTGGTATTCTCAAAAAATATTTTTTCGAAAAGTGTTTGTCGAAAATGGTTGCCTTTGAAAAATAATAAAAATTACAAAAATATTGTTGCATTTAAAACTTCAAAATCAAAACCATTTTCGAAAGTTACCGAAAGGTAAAAAATAAACGAAAACTCTTCCTTTTTTATACCGTTTGCCTATATAAGGTCTTATTTGGATATGTCTAATACTTTAGGAGTAATGACTTGTCTAATATTTCTAATTTCTTTAACCCCCGGTATGGTAAAATATCGGACAAAACTTCTCCTTAACTTTTTAAACCACTCCACACATTACCTCTAGTAATACAAAGAAAAAGGTATTATCTACGTATTTTGAACCTAACAAATATTAAAATTTTTACTTTTTAGGCTTTATGGAGTGCTTTAGAAGAAGTGGAGCTTAAAGCAGCGGTATCGGATTTACCACATGGCTTAGAAAGCAAAATGTCTGAAGGAGGGTCAAACTTTAGCGTAGGTCAAAGACAACTAGTGTGCCTAGCTCGTGCGATAGTAAGAAAAAACAAAATTCTAGTCTTGGATGAAGCGACTGCCAATGTGGATCCACATACGGACGCTTTGATCCAAACCACTATAAGAAATAAATTCTTAAATTGTACGGTACTGACTATTGCACATAGACTGCATACAATTATGGATTCTGACAAAGTATTAGTTATGGATGCTGGACGAGTGGTCGAGTTTGGCCATCCGCACGATTTGTTACAAAAGACAGAAGGTGGAGTGTTTTATGAATTAGTACAGCAAACAGGAAGAGCTATGGCTGAAAATTTAACTAGCATTGCGGAGGAAGTAAGTAGGATTTTAAATATTATATTTGTAAATACTAATTTTAATAATTTTAATCGAAACAGGACCAAAATTTTAAATTTCTATAGCAATTAAAAATATACGAGTGTGTAAAGAATATAATGGTGGACATACGGATGGCCACAGAATATTCAATGTGGACGTAAATAGTCCCGTCCCCCCTGTGCTAACTTTTGTACCCTTAATTTTTTCTTTATAAAATTTGGGTATGACTAATGGAAGGATATAAACTACATTCTGACGTAAAAATGATAGTTGCAACAAACAAGATGGCGGATGGGCGCCATCTTAGGAAAAAAAATTAAATTTAAAGGGTGGCCTTCTGGCATGTCATTTTAAAGCGCTTGATGAGTACTTTATAACCCTAGAAGATAAAGCCAATATCTTGACCTATTACAAAATGGCAGTATTTTAAAAATTACCTATTTTTTTATTTGGATGGCCATATTTCAAAAAGTAATAAGTTGGATGTACTTAATATGGTATTTTCTTAAAGCCTTTTAAATATCTTTCCAGTGGTGATAGTACTATTAATATACAGGATGGGATAAAAAGTACTTGCCTATTTTTGTAATGAAGCACCCTGTATATTTATTAACCATTAAAAAGATCTTTAAAAGAGCTTTAAGAAAATACCATATTACGTACATCTTACTTTAACAGTTTCGAAAATATGGTCATCCAAATCATAAATTTAGGTAATTTTTTAAGTACCGCCATTTTATAATAGGTACTAATATTAATTTTAGGTTTTGGGGTTATAAAGTTATTGTCAGGAACTTTAAAATAATATGCCACAAGACACCCCTTTCCATTTAATTCTTTTTCCCAAGATGGCACCCATCCGCCATCTTGAGTGTTGCAATTATTATTTTTACGTCAAAAAGTAGTTTATATCCTACCATTAGCCAAACCCAAATTTTTTAAAGAAAAACTTAAGGATACAAAAGTTAGCAGGGGGTTATTTACGTCCACATTGTAAACAAAAAGTCATTGGCCTAAAGAGAAACACTTTCATAAAAAACATTTGTATTTTGAAATTAATTTTCTAAAAAAGTGGAAATTTTTTTGGTAAACCCTTTTAGAGGAAATCAAAAGTTTCAAAAGAAAATTCTCTATTTATACAGTGTGTCCCAGGATAGGTCTTACAAGAGGACAAATAGACCAAAAATTTTGGAATTTTTAATCGTCCTTTTGGAAAAACTGGTCGCATGGTCCGAAACTAATAAATACAAAATTTTACTCCGATTGGTAATATAAAGGGCAAATTATAACTAACAATGACCAAGAGTACAGTATCTTTATTTTTAAAACATTATAAAATTGGAAAGTTAGAAAAAAGAATTAAAGTAAAAAAAAATATTTTTGGTGTAAAAAATTGACAATTACATTTTTTTACTCTTATGCTTTAACTTCAAATTTTGACATAAAATTTAATTCTCTACATCATTTACTTATACAATTTTGTTTTATTTTTAAAAATAGAAGTAGTCAGTTTCTGGGCATTTTTCATTTTTTTTAGTCATAACTTGCCCTGTATAATACCAATTCGAGTAAAATTTTGGATTAATTAGCTCTATATAGTAAAAAAAAGTTGGCTATTCTTTTCTGACCAATATAGATAATTGGATAAAATTTAGGATTTGTTGATTAAATTTGATTGGGTTTACAAAAAAAAATAAATAAATTTCATTTTCCTTTCCTTATTTGCAAATTCCAAAATAGTTGATTAGGCCAATAGCATATGGTATAATATTTGAATTGATCCCATGTCTCGCTTTTAAAATAAAAAAACATCTAATTGCGATTCTAAAATCGTGTGACTGTTTTGGTTTTGGTTTAGTAGAGCCCTAGTTATGGGGTTTAGTTAATGTGATTTAATCAAAACTGATTTAAAAAAATATAAAAGGAACTAATTTATGCTTTCCTATTTTGTAGAACTACAAGAAAAATATAAATGCAGAGAATCAATCAAATAAGGATCAATAAGTTAACAAAAAAAGTAGCCACGGGAAAAGACTGGATTTCATGAAAAACTATAGAATTAGTTTACTTTAAATAAATTATTGTAAAGTCCAATTTTATTTATTTTAATAAACACTTTTATATACTTGGTTTTTTCTTTCCCTTTTTAAATTTCTTGCAATAAAGAATGCGTGCTACTAATTAAATTTTTTTTATTGTTTTAAAATTGAGGTATTTAACATTTATTTTGAAATACAGGGTAGACATTTTAAAACAAAAACTTTAGAAACTATTTGAAAATATTTTAATTGAATTATAAAAGACAAAAAAGCGTAAGGATTTTATTTTATCTTTGCATAATGTTTTTTTTGTCGTTCTTTGGTCGTTAAAAACATTAAAGGTAGCATCGTTAGGAGGTCCCACAGAAGTGGTCTGCTAAGGGCATATTTAATCCGGCGCTGACCATGAGTTTAAAGGGTCATTAAAGATAAGCATTAGTTAATAAGCCAGTTTTATTTAAAAGAAAGGAATTTTCTATTTATTATTTATTAGCTAAATAAACTCAAGGTTAGTTTATATTTATAAGGTTGCGACATATCCTCAACTTTTAGGCGGTTCGAGGTCGGGGACGCAAGGAAGGGCACTCCACGGAGATAAGTTGGCAAGACTGGGTAAAATCAAAGCTGATGATCAATCCAGTGGCGTCTAGAATTTGCGCATTTCATTTTACATTGAAGTGATATTTGTTGAAAGATGTAATTCCAAATGTTTTTTATTTAAAGTAAAAGAATTTACAACTTAATAATAATTAAAAACTGTTGTTTAAACAGTTGTTCTACTAATTCAATAATCTGTATATCTCCGGCACTGAACAACATGGCCGAAAAATGGGAGATGTGACGTCATAACACGTCAAAGCAATATGGCCGAATGTCGCGACCCTATATAGACCGACTTTGAAATAAAATAACTTTTATACCTGCACATTTTGCACATAATAAATTTTCGAATTATAAACACTTTTTGGTTTGTTGTAGCTATTTTCAGACCATTTTTGAAAAATGACGGTCAAGTAAATTAGGTTTGTGATGTACCTTTCTAACATTTCTTTAAAAATAGTTTGACACACTGCTTCAGTGAGTTTACTCTTAAAAATGAATAGAGACGGGACTACCCGAAGCGTTGTGGGAATAATAAAAAAAAAAGAAAATGGAAGTCCAGGATTCCCTAAGTATAAGCAAAAGTAATTTCAGCCATGGGAAAACGAAAAAAAAAAATTGCGGGGGACCTGGCAATACCTTTAAACTGCCATTCTTTTAAAAAGAGGTACGGTTTTACGGTTAATTTGTGGATTAAAAATACACCTTATAATAAATAATTTCATTTTTATAAATGGCATAGCTAACATAAAAAAATGACCCAAAAAACAAACATATTTATTGAACTAGTAGCAGATTTAACTTTTTTTGGATCCTTCTGCAAAAAATGTTCGAAGTCACTTAGGGAGTATTGCCAGGTCACAGGCGATATGCCGCTAAGTGTAAGGCCATGTGCAAGAGCCCACTTTACACACGCCTAGCCGCGCCACTGTGTATGAGTTTTTAAATTCCTTTGAATTTAAAAGATAATATCTACAAATGTAAAATTGGTAAAATTTATATTTGTTTGTAGTAACTTTTAATATTTTCCCCTAATATTATAGAAGGTAGCAACGTTTTCGAAAAACTGTCAGGCTGGCGGTAGTGGTTGCTTTTACTAGTTTGCATCCTACCTGTACCGGTAATAATCCCAGGTTTTGAAAACATTTTAAGAAACCTAATTTTTAATTTCTTGTCTTTAGATATGTAGGTTTAGCAAACATATTTTCTTTTTATTGCCAGACACTTTTATCATTGCTAATTATCCCTTCTAACTTCTAAACCATTTGGTATATTTTGATTAAACTGAAAACGATAATATATGACCAACGTCTGCATTTTTTGACATATCAGTGACAGCACTAAATGTCAAGGTTACAGCTGGGCGCCAACGCAACCGCTACCGCCAGCCAGACGGCCGACGATCTACCGGAAAGAGGAAGGAGAACAACATATCAAAAAATCTAATAATCTAAAACTCTTTTTTTCCCGACGTTGCTATCTCCCGTACCATAAGGACTAAAGGGTTTTGGAATTTCAATAATATACATAATATGTAAAAATACACGCACCTGGATATTAAATATATCCATAAATTTGTTTTATTTTCCTAATAAACACGGCATAAATATGGTAATCTCTGTACAGGGAAATAAGTTAAATTTAGAAATGCTTAAATTAAAATACTTTTTGGAAGCAACTTTTATATCTTAACACAAAATTGTCTGTTATTTATAAAACAATGAAAAATGTTTGTAATTTTGTAAATAATCTACGTGTACAAAACTTGACCTTAAAGTGTGTAAAAACATTACGATACGTTTCTACAAACTTTAAATTTGGTTATATTATATTTCTTACAAATAATGTTTTAAAACCTATAATAAGGATTAAATGGAAAAAGTAGCTCTTTAAATATCTAGGCTTTTATAAAAATATAACAGAATAAGAAATTAAAGTTGTTTTTATTACAAGTACTAAAAATATAAGTTGCTTGTACTACTAAATAAGCGATATCTGCGCGAATATAACTTAAATATCTATTTTAATTAAAAAAAGTATAGTCCTAAATGAAAACGTCACAAAATTTTAGAACATAATTTCAATATATAATATAATAATTCAATTTTTCGTTCACAGTATTATTTATATTATATTATAACCGTATTAAGTCACTATAATCATTGAATTTTTGTGTATTTATTTGAAATTTAAACATGTTTTGCCCAAAAGTACCTAAATTTTTCAAATTGGCGGACACGATAATTTAAAAATTTATTGACAGATTTTCCTAAAATTTTGCACACTTTTTACAACAGTACTTCCTATGTAAACCTACAAAAATCCAAAAATTAAAAAGAATAATATTTTTAAAGCAAAAACGATTGAAAAATTGAGACAAAAATTCATTTTATTTTTTCCAATATTTGTACTATGCAGATTTTTCCTTTATTTTTTTAGGTTCACCGACAAATTATGACTTTAATAAACACAAAAAAATTTAGCTTTCAAGTTTCAAATCACTAGAACCGCTGCAAAATATACAATGACTCCTTCATAAAAAAAAATCAATATAAATTTAAGAATATACAGGTATTTCCCCCTTAAGGTATCTTTCGTATTCCGGAAACGCTTTACTGATAAGTTACGTACTATAACTAAATACCAATCGCTAATAATAACAAAGCTGTTAAAAACCATTAGTTAAATACACCAGAATAAATAGAATTTCTACTCTTTTTTTCAAGTTTTTTTGTCCTTTTAAAAAATGTGAAAAAGCAACCTATTAATATAAAATATACAAAAATATGATGTTATATCACACAATAATCAAAAACCTTTTATGCTTATAAACATTAAGGTTTTGCATTCTATTTATTAAAATTTAAGTGAGAATAGTGACAACTAACAGACAAAAGTGAAAAGTGTGTTACTTGGGTGGTGAAAATTGTTTTTAATATCTAAAACTAGAACAGGAAAAAAGATATTTGCATTTTAATGGTATCATTATAGTCAATTTTTCTCGCTAACCGTATTTCTTTCACTGGTTCAAATCGTATTCGAAAATGACAATATAAATATGAGAATCATGAAAATGTATGTTTTGAAACCGTTACGTCACAGCCCAATAATTTTTAGGTTATGACTATGATTTTTATTTTTTGGGGTTAATATGTACTTTAGTTTACATCAATATAAACGTTTTTCACTTGTCATTTTAAAATTTTACAAGAAATGACCGAAGAATCGTTTTTAATGAGTACGATGCATGCGCCCGCACGACAGACATAAGTATCTTGTTTTTAAACCATTGTCCGGGACGCATTTAAACAGGGTTAAATACGCGATGTACATGACGTCACCGTTTAGCAAGAAAATGTAATGTTTTTAAAATGTTTTGAACCGTATTAACAACAAGAAATGGCTTAAATATGAGAATCAAGAAAATGTATGTTTTTAAACCGTTGCGTCACAGCCCAATAACTTTTAGGTTATGATTATGGTTTTTATTTTTTAGGATTATTAAGTACTTTTGTTTACACCAAATATAAACATTTTTAATAAGTACGATATATACGCCCGCCAGACAAAGATTTCGATAATTTTTAAAAAATAATTATTAAAAACGTAAACAATTAAATTTTTATTATAAGTATTTTTTTAAATACATTTTTTTTATCATATTAAGTGTATCTTTAATTTTTCATCATGTTCTTAAGATGCTAATATATTTTTATCTGCATGAAATAAGTATTTTTACTTTCGACTGAATAATACATTTGAAATGCCAATATCTTATTTTCAGTTGCGAATTAATAAAAGATAATTCAAGCCGATTTTGTTAATCCTTACACTCTCTATCAATTTTATTTTAAAAAATTCTCTAGCTATTATACTTTTTAAAGTAATGCAAAAAACGGTTTTTGGAGCAGTTTTTTTTAACAACTTTCCGCAGCGATTTTTAGTATTTTGACCATAACAATTTATTGTATCTACATATCAAAACGAGTATTTAATAAAGAAGTTAGGCTCTCTATATTTTCTTTATAATTAAAGTCTTCCTCTATCGGACTAATTTCCCTGGTTTCGTTGTGGAAGCTGCAACTCTATTTTCTAAATACGCCCATGAATAGATCTATAAATACAAATTTCTCTAGGCGAATTTACTTTGCTGACCACGTTACGTCGATTACGTAACACAATGACGTCGTCATTTATTTTTAACATGATCGTGTTCCCTATGATGCAAAATCGCGAGGCAAATTCATTTTGCCGACCCTGTCAGTTTTGAGTGACCACGATTTTGGACCACTGGGAACCCGATGACGTAAAAAATCATAATGGCGTCATTATTTTACGAAGACCACGTGACGTAGTCATGAACATGGTCAGCAAAATAAATTCATTAATATATTTATTAATATTAGGGACTCAACCAATTATAACCGCAGTAATAAATTATTGACAACTTTAACGTATAAACCATGAATTAAACGTCAACTTAACCGATTGGTAAATACGGTTTTTATAGTTGGCTAATCGTCTAAAATTGACGATTGTGAAAATGTGTAAAGATTGTTTGATATCGTCTAGTCGGTATAAATGTGGGGTTTATTTTTAAAACATAAATTGTTAATAATATCACCATTATTAATTTTTAAATCGTAAGCAATATTTTAAAATGTAGGCTGTTTAGATAATTGACTTATCATTTGCAAAACTTGTTTTAAAGAAGTTTTATTGTTTGGGTAGTTGTAAAGGATTTAACGGTAAATCCATTGTCAATTTGTGTCTGTAAACTGTGGTTATAGAACGTGCAATTAATTAAAAAATATATATTTTTCTACATACCTGGTTAGTTATATAAAATTTGAGATTATTTTATAAAAAAATAGGTTCTGGAATTACAGAAATTTTTTTTTTTAGTTAAGTATGCTTACAAGGTTAATTAGCCAATACAATAATGAATCTGTTAAATAATCATTACTTAAAAAAAATGACGTAAAACGTAAAATTTTGAAACGTTATATTTTTGTTATCTTCTATCTATCGGGATAAATATTCGGTTTGCCTAAGTTATCCTTAAAAAACTGAAAAAATAGTACAAAAAAAAAATAGAAAAGCTAATAAACAGGCTAACAATGTAAAAATAAGACAATAATACAGGGTGTGGATCGGGAACTGCTGCAATCGATTTCTCAAATACTGGGCCTCGAAAAATAAAAATTTGGTAACATTATAAATTTAGGTTATACCGGAAATTAATGTCAACAAACAACAAACTGTTATTTTAAATGAAACACCCTATATATTACTTATTTTTTAGATACTGCGTAAGTTTTTTAACATTATTTATGTATAGTGTTCTATACCTAAGTCTAACCTAACTTATTTTAAATTTTATGTCAAAAATGACGTTTGCAAGCCTTTAATATATTTTTTTCTAAACAAAAGCCTATAATATAAGTTGGCCTTGGGTTCCTCGTAAAAAGAACTTATTTAGTAGACTGTATTGATATTTTCACAAATAATAAATACAGAGTTGTTACAAATAAACGTTAAAAATTATAACGACCAGAACCTTAAAAGTCAATTTTGTTCAAATTAAAACCTCCTTTTTTTGCCTTATCTTATTAAGCATCATAAATATGGGTAAGTTTGTATAACATCAAAGTCGGTCTATTTAGGGTCGCGACATTCGGCCTTATTGCTTTGACGTGTTATGACGTCACATCTCCCATTTTTCGGCCATGTTGTTCAGTGCCGGAGATATACAGTTTATTGTATTAGTAGAATAACCGTTTACACAACAGTTTTTAATTGTTATTAAGTTGTAAATTCTTTTACTTTAAATCAAAAACATTTGGAATTACATCTTTTAACAAATATCACTTCCAAAACAAGGAAAAATGAAAAGCGCAAATTCTAGACGCCACTGGATTGATCATCAGCTTTGATTTTACCCAGTTTTGCCAAATTTTCTCCGAGAAGTGCCCTTCCTTGCGTCACCGACCTCGAACCGCCTAAAAGTTGAGGATATGTCGCAACCTTATAAATATAAACTAACGTTGGTATAATATTAGCATTCAAAAAATTTATAGTTTTTAAAATATTAACAATTTAATTTTTATCTATTCTAGCAAAGCTTTTAAGCACGGGTAGGTACGGTGTAGTTGGCTATGACGTCGCATTTCGTGGTCCGGGCCAACTACAACCCAAACTAAGCAGTATTTCAAAACATTGTTAGACAAAATAAATAAACAATTTTTAATATTTCGAAAACTATAAATTCTTGGAATAGACATCCTGATACAAATTTATCCTTATTGATTAATAAGATAAGGTAAAGAAGAAGCGGGTTTAATTTGAAAAAAAAATTAAAATTTTTGTCCTTGTAATATTTGACGAGTATTTTTGTCCACTCTGTATTTATTTATTGTGTAAATATCAATAAGGTCTATTAAAGAAGTTCTTTCTTTACGAGGTACCTAACTCCAACTCTTATTTAAGGCTTTTGTTTAGAAAACATTGATGATTATGTAATGGCTTGCAAACGTCATTTTTGACATAAAATCTAAAATTAGTCAAAAACGGTTGGACTTAGTTACGGAATACTATGCATAATTAATATTAAAAATTTCCCGCAGAATCTGAAAAATAAATATTATATAGGATGTTCCATTTAATATAGGTGAACATTGACTTCCGGTGTAACCGGAAGTGGTACAGCTGTCAAAATATTTTAGTTGTTTGTCCTCTACTAAATTTGTATTAGGTATAACCAAATTTTCCAAAGCCTACTTTTGAGAAATCGATCGCAGCAAATCTCGGTGAGACTATTTGATGTACTTTTATATAAGTAGCAAAATGTAATGTTATCAAAAGATTAATACAATGTTATCAAAATGGTAACAAGTCAAATTCTATTATATTTTATTTATCATTATTTACCAAGTAATTAAATATTAAATACATAAAACAATGATTGCTAATTTCTAAGATACATGGTTCTATTACACAAAATATACAATTTTCTTTTAATTTCAGGTTAATCAGGTGAGAGTAATGGGCAAGTTATAAAATTACTCGGTAAAACAAACAATGGAAGATTTAGCAGGCGCAGAAGCAAGGAAAAATATCAAAAAGACAAATCCATATGCAACAGCTAATATTGTTTCAAGATTGTTTTACACGTAAGTAAACAAATAGGAAAAGAGGGTCCCAATTTGTTTTGTAGTTGTGAGGTATCTTAATTATTTAAATTACATACGGATAAACATGAAGCATTAAGGCTAGCTAATTATACATTCGCGTTTGATTTTTTGCTATCACATTAAAATTTTGTGTTTTTTTATAATTGATATTATTTTGGACTTTTGGGTGACTTTTTGCATAATTTTTACTTTATTTGGTACAGATAGTACTTGTAGACACAAAAATAGTTTAAATTAGTAGATAGAGGGATAAATTTATCGACCTACGGTGTTTTTACAAAATCAAAAGCGCCTATTAAATAACCACTTTAATTAATCTTTATGTACCACGAGCTTAACAGCTTATTTTCTTATTTAGTTTGATTAAAATGATCTTGTTTTATAATAAGAACTCTTTAAGTCAAAAGCTTAAATTCTGGAATTATAGATATTAAAACAATGGCATTTAATAAATAAAGATACAAGACAAAAATAAAAGGGACTATAAAAATATAAAGTTAAAATTAGTCAATATTTTTTCCAAGTGAAGAAAATATTCTCCCTTTACTGACAATAAAGGTCTTATACATTTTTGTATAAAGGCTATGAACAAAAATAATAAAAGTTTTTAGTACTTTAACAACTCAAAATTTCCTCCAGTCAGTAATGCAAAAAGTAAAAAAATGTATTTTTGTAGGGTTCCAAATTCAAGAGCTTATTTTAAAATTAAGTTAAATTACGTTAAAAAAGGACCATGAAACGCTTTTTAAAAAGGTATCACAATTTTTAAGAAAATAAAAACATAAAAACGACCAACAAACTATTTTTGGTCGGTAAGGACCTATTTTAGATTGAGTAATTTTTACAACTTCAATTAAAAAACTTTGAACATTTAATACTTTTCTAAAATGAAATAACGTACCCTTAAAAATAGTATTAAACGGACATGGTTAAAGAATTAATCAAGACATTGCATAATAGAGAAGCGATAAAACGGAAATATATTTAAATTAAAATTAAAAACACACATTTAAATCCGTTGCGTAATACCGAATTTTAAATGTAAACTCTATTTTTTTAACACTCTGTATATGTTTTTTTTCATAATAATTAACATATAAACCTTTCCTTTAAATCACTCTATCTATTTAAAAAACGCATCAAAATTCGTGGAGAATAGTAACGTCAATATCAAATTTTAAATAAAAATCACTTTTTTAAGCACTATGTATATATTTTTTGGATAATATAATACATATAAACCTTCCTCTTGAATTACTCCATCTATTAAAAAGACTGCATCAAAATTCGGTACGAATAGTAAAACCAATATCAAATTTTAAATATAAACAAATTTATAAATATAAACACTCTGTATATGATTTTTTTGATATTATTATACACATAAACCTTCATCTTGAATCACTCTATCTATTTAAAAAAACCGCATCAAAATCCGTTAAGTAGTTTTAAAGATCTAAGCATACATACAGACAGACCGAAAAAGGGACTTTATTTTATACTATGTAAGGATAAGAATATTATGGCATACATTAAATAATTTTTAGTTTCCAAACAAAAACATATACAAATATTGTTCAGTGGTTATAGTTTTATCATTTATATGTAATATTCAGCAACATTTACATTAGATTTATTTGGGTAGGTACATACTGTGTAGGTAGTGCAACATTAACCTTAATTGAATAAATTTGAGACGACGCTGATAAAATTATCGTGTTATGGCATCATCTTGCGGCCGTTTTTGATTGTAGGTAAAACAACGGTGACATCTGTTTTCGAGGTTTCACCCGAGCCCCAAAGGAGCAATTCCAGCGCCATAAAGCGTTTTCCGTGTGTAACTATAAGATTTGACCCCAGCGCCATCTGATGCCAAGTGGTTATACGGGGGCTTATGGAGGTGAAACATCTAGGTGTGAAATAAATCGTTGTTATTACCTAATGTATGTTTTACCAAAATTTACTATACTAGGCCCTGAGAGTTTAACAGGTTTTATTTGGTATTAGTGCTGGTATATTGCGACTACTATGCGCAGTAGATAGCAGCAGAAATTTAACTAATAAGGCACTGCCCGAAATTAGGAACTTACCCGATATTAGGCGACTTCTCTTTATCTCTATAAGTTTTAGCTGTTAGGCCCTGAGGGTGAATTTTTCATTAAAAAGTGCACAGGGCAGCGAGGTTATGGAACTGAAGGGCAAAATTAATATATCTAAAACTAACAGAGAAAGACATATTAAATTTAGTAATTTTGTAAATCTCTTTGGACGATCTTTATAATGGTGATATATTATATACATAATGTTGCATTTAAAAATATCATACTTTTTTTCGTACCCTGTATATCCTAATAGATAATAAAAATTTGATAATTGCTTTTGAACATACAGAATTAACCCAATAACCTGATATTTTTCTTAATTTTGTTGGATAAAAGACTTAAAAGTTAAGGGGATATACTATATACAAAAAGAGTAAATCATTTTTACGATTAACGGGTTGAACTAATTTCTGTCGGATTATTAGGTTTTTAAATGTCAAAAGCATTTATGATAAGCTCTATTACGTATAACTTTTTTTTCTTGCTCCATGGCCGAAATCCAAGCTTTAAAATAGTTACCGTAGGTAACTCTTGCAAAGTAAAAACGATCTGTTTTTAGAAGTTTTGCAAATAATTGCAGTTCTAAGTATGATAGCCTTAATCTACATAAAATTTGCCACAAAACAGCAAAAAATTTCAAATATAGTTTATAATACTATTTTTTATAGCTTAGTAAATTTGAAAAAAAAAATAAATAGAAATCTGCACTAGATTTTTTTAATAAGAAAAATAAATTAATAGACATTAAGTAATTAGATTCTTAAGCTAAAATTATTAAGAAATTTACAGGTATTTGTCGCCTCAACAAAAATTCTTGCAATTTAGGCAAAATCGTAACCGATATGACTGTTAATATATTCCCAAGCAGCAAGCTGACGTCTTATTGACGTCTCTTTTTAGTCATTTTTGGTCAGCAAAGACTTCATAAGATGACGACAAAATAACGTTAAATTGACCTCACCAAGTCAAAGAAAAAAGACGTCTTTAAGATGACGAATAATTGACGCATATAAGATATTTTATTTGAAAATTGAAATAGGAAAAACTTCTTACTGCTTGCATTTCCTTGCACTGCAAGGTCACATCCCTGGAGACACTGTCCAACCTAGAGATGCAGATTTTTACACTATCCGAAGTTATTTTTTCAAAACTAATTGAGATTACCAACCGCAGACCGGTCTCGAACTATTTTGGTCTCATCGGTACGGTATAGGCAATAAAAAGCGAAGATGTTGAATAAACTTAGTAGTTTATTGTCGATTGCGCCATCTATCGGTAGAGTTTTTTCTATTTCCATTTTGTAAAATTATTAGTTTTATTTTTCTGTCATATGATATTTCGGTTGCATTTTGACACGAATTATATAATGTCACAAAATTTTTCTGGCGGGTGTTCTAAACATGACTTCATTAAAATATTATGAGCTAGTATGACAAAAAAAATGACGTCGAAAAGACGTCACTTCAACGACGTCATTAAAATGAAGTTAAAATGACGTCATAATTTTGGTCTCATGACGTCCTATGACCAAAAATGACTTAAAAATGACGTCATAATGACGTCAGCTTGCTGCTTGGGTTACCTGCAATTCCTCTATACTTTAATGCAATAAATTTTAATGATGCATGGACATAGAAATCTATGATCTTGGAATATGATTATTTGATCATTTAAGTATAATTTTTACTACATTACATGCTAAAACAACAAAAATTTGGTTTTTGTCAACAGAACGCTGAACTGTGAAGCGTCGTGTTTGCTATTTTTTTTTATTAATGCTCCAGGTCAACAGGTTTTTACGATAAACTGAGTACTGTTCTTATACATTTTAAGAGCACTTATTTTTAATAATGTTTTAATTGAAATCAGCTACCTATTTTCTAGTGTCTCCTCTTTTATCTAACCTTGACCTTGATTACACTCTTTTTGCTTCTGTGATAATTGGATAAATAAAGGTCAATTTTAAAATAACGTTTTTTACAGGGTGTTTCTTAATAACGGTACAAAACTTAAAAAGGCGATATTTTACTTTTATTATGAAAAAAAATGGCGGAAATAATAAGATAAGTCGGTACTTTAATTCGTTCTTCTCATATGTAACGGAACTAAGTGTTTTTTAAGGCCACAGCCATCAAAAAGTACGTAAAAAATAAATTAATTTCTACTGTGGTTATAGTGTATTTATTTCTTGTCTTAAAAGGGCCAAAAGTTTATTTTGGATAATTTGTTAAGGAAGATACACACTGTTGGTGGCCAGTTTTTTAAGTAATTGCTAATATTTTTAAAATGAATGAGCTTTTAGCTAAAACCAACAAATTTTAACCTAAGGCGCTTAATCTTAAATCAAATAAATTATATTAGTCCAACATAATTTGGTTTTTATCCACCCATCAGTAAATATAAAGAAATCTAGGTAGGTACTTTGATTTTTCCAACCGTTTTTAACACGCTTTTATTAACTTATGTTGTAACTATCTATCTATCTATGTAACGGAATCTTTGAGCCTAATTTTAACCAACTTCCAGCTATTCGATTTCTTTGAAACTTTGCACACGTGTCAAGGACCGATGAAGATGCAATAATTTAAAAACAGTATCCCGTTATCTTTTTTGAATCGCCAGGAAAAAAATTCCATTATATTATAAAAACAACACCTAGGATGCCATCTGTTGGCAACATTTCAAACTTTGCTATTAAATGAAGAAGAAATTTTTTAGTTTTTACACAATTTGGTTAGTTGCACCATTGGTGTTCAATTTTTATGAACAATAAAAATATAGGGTTAGTTGCACCATTGGTGTTCAATTTTTATGAACAATAACAGTTAATAAATGCCGTTAACACGCTTTTTTATTAACTTGGGTTGTAACTATCTGGCTATGTAACGGAATCTTTGAGCCTAATTTTAACCAACTTCCAGCTATTCGATTTCTTTGAAACTTTGCACACGTATTAAGGAAACATGACAATGCAATAATCTGCAAACAGTATCCCGTTATCTTTTTTGGATCGCCAGGAAAAAAATTCCATTATATTATAAAAATATAAAAACAACACCTAGGTTGCCATCTGTTGGCAACATTTCAAACTTTGCTATTAAATGAAGAAGAAATTTTTTAGTGGGTTGCAATATATTGGCAACGGTCCAAACATTGCCTGGATTGCCATCTGTTGGCAAAATTTCCAACTTTGCTACTTAATGAAGAAGAAATTTTTTAGTGAGTTGCAATCTGTTGGAAAAATTTTAAAATTTGCCACTCTTGTTCATTAAAAAAATTTTTCGCCATTTTGTCAAGAGTAGCAGAAACTAAAAAATGAAAAATAATTAATAGTTTAAAAAAACTAAAAAACACGCTTTTATATGCAACCGAACTAAAAATTAGAAAATAATTTTTCATTAAAAAAATATTGTCATTTCATAGTAAAAAGCGTGGGGTGATAAATATATTAAATGTTATAATTATTATATTTGCAAATATCTATGATGGAAAAGTTATGAAAAAATAGTAAAATGCACCCCACGCTTTTTACTATGAAATGACAATATTTTTTTAATGAAAAATTATTTTCTAATTTTTAGTTCGGTTGCATATAAAAGCGTGTTTTTTTAGTTTTTTTAAACTATTAATTATTTATTGCAGTTTTTGGCAGAATTTAAAAACTTCTTCAACATTATTTTACTTTTTAGTTTAAGCATTTTTTTAAATTATAGATGGATGTTTCCACTTTTTATAAAAGGATTTAAACAAGACTTACTTGATGAAGATATTTTTCCGCACTTGCAATCACATGATTCAACTTTTTGGGAGATAGGTTGGAAAAGCAATGGCATAAAGAATTAAACAAAAAGACAAAAACAATCCTTCATTATGGAAAGCTCTAGGTCGCGTTTTTGGAAAAGAACTGTTTATATTGGGAGTATGCTACCTATTTATTGAAATCTTTATACGGTAAGTACATTTTCTATGTCTTAGATAGATTAAAAATAAGAAAATAATAACATATTTAATGGTAAAATTATGTTAGGATGATCAACATTTTTATTACGTACGACTAAAACATTTTGACAGTTCTAGCACTTTCGGTTACATTGGAAGTTAATGTCAACTTCTTCATTTTAAATGGAACACCGTATATATTATTTGTATGTTGAATTTTGCGTTAAAATTTAAACATATTTCATGTATAATGTCTTATACCTAAGTCCAACCGTTTTTGACATATTTTAAATTTTATGTAAAAATTACATTTATTTTTTAAAATAAAATACATGGATTTCAAGTTATTCGCGAAAACTCCATTATTAATGGTCGATTTTTTTGTCAAAAAATAATTTCTTTAAATCGCAAAAACTTGAATAATACAAGTTTTACAAAAAAAATACAAAACATGTACAGCTTAGAATAACCCTTTTGATCGATTCCTGTGGGTAAAATGTATTAACAAATTTTCACCCCCAGATGGGGTGACAACCTCCCCCAGAGTTTAAGCGTCCTTAAGTTTGATATAGATTCTGATCCTTGGGTTGTTTTTTAATTTTTATTTTCTGTACTACAAGGCTTCCTATAAAATATGTATGGTGGAGGGGAGGATAACCATCTTTTATGGCGGACATCGGAATGTAGCAAATCGGGATGGCGCCACCGTAGCCAGTGGAGGGATTTTAGTATTTCTTTCCTTTTTTATTTTATATCTATATGTCCTTTTTCATTTTGTATCTTACTCTAATAATTCATGCTAATTGGTTAAAAAATCTCCATCCATATTATAAAACTAGATAAAGTAAATAATTTTAATGACCGCTTTGCGGACACGTTCAGAATAATTGTTTTCGATCGAAATATTATAAAATTTAATTAACATTTTGAAATTTTTATCGTGTCCACGTTTTATCAATATATAAGCGATTTACGTCTTAAGTAAAATTGATCCCTATAACAATTTTTAAATTTTAGGCTTGGTGTTCCTCTATTTCTTCAAAAGCTTCTCGAATATTATGAGCCAGAATCAACAATGCCGAAAAAAGAGGCATATTACTGGGCTTTAGCAATCATTGGGTGTTCATTTTCATCTGCTACATTCCAGCATACATACATGTTATATATTTTTCATTTGGGTAAATATTTTTAACACACAATTTTTTTTGTTACATCTAGAACTTTAACTAATGACTAATAAATGCTTAATTATTCGTTTTTGCAATAAAAGGGCTATTTAAGTGTGATTTTAGTATTGCTCTGAATTAAGGTCGGGCCACACATAACCGCAACGAGCCCGTGACCGTGCGTTTCCCTGGCGAAATGTAGGGGATGTGGTTCAAAAGTTTTGTATTTAATTAAACTGCAGTAATATGAGTCAATTATACCACGCTGTAAATCACACCTGATCGTAAAATAAACCTTTACAAATAAGGTAACACAGTTTTAAGGTTTGGCCACAAATAACCACATCGAGGCCTGCACCGTAGCACGGCCGTGTCTCCGTTTCGCAATGTACTGTTGTTATCAAGTGCCGTAGGCTTAATATCACCATTCCGTGCCCGATCTCATACCCCGCACCGCATTTTAACAAGTAAACAAATATTTCCGACCAACGGTTGTACGTCACGCAGCGTTGGCTGCAACGCATTTTGAATTAGTCAATTAAGCGAGTACCGCGGCTGTATCTCGAAAACTATTTATCGTACGGCCTTCGAAAAATTATTTGGTTAATATGGCCAAGAGAAATTGCTAAACAATATTTTTAAAATTCTAAATTGACCGCTAGTGGGCGTAACGCCACATAGAAGTTTATTACAATTTCGAAAAAATTAGGACGAATATTGATTGGAAAAAAATTAACAAGTGTCGTGTTACTAAACCGATTTTAATAACCCTAGTCTCGCCAGTACTTCAGCGCTCCAGCTTTAGGCCTTGGTAGAGTGGAAGATTTAAAATAAAACCTAAGACACCTTAATAATGGTTTAGAATCTGCAAGTGGTAACTTGTTTTTTTTTAAACATTATTTTAACATATATTTTATTTATAATAACCATAAATTCTGTTGGGTTTGAGCAACATAGTAACTTTAAAATAATATTATCCAAATATGGGTTGTTTCTAAGGCAAAAGTATACTTACTCTAAAATTTAAATATAATAGAATCTTATTATTGATTTATTTTTCATTGAGCAATCGGAAAACTATAAAATTTACACATTTACAACACAACAACTCTGGTGTCTTATTTTGTTTTAATTTATTTAAATTAAACATTAAAATAAAATAAACACCTAATTTAATGCCAAAAGTAACCACTGCAAGCGCGCCAGTCGATGTATTGGTTCCTTCCATGGCTTCACTCAGAGCGAATAAGGAACCTGAAAGAAAATAAATAATAGTTTAAAAAAACTAAAAAACACGCTTTTATATGCAACCGAACTAAAAATTAGAAAATAATTTTTCATTACAAAGAAGTTTGTCACTTCAGAGTAAAAGCGTGGGGTGCATTTTACTATTTTTTCATAACTTTTCCCTCATAGATATTTGCAAATAGAATAATTATAACATTTAATATATTAAGCACCCACGCTTTTTATTCTGAAGTGACAAACTCTTTGTAATGAAAAATTATTTTCTAATTTTTAGTTCGGTTGCATATAAAAGCGTGTTTTTTAGTTTTTAAACTATTATTTATTTTTCATTTTTAGTTCGATATATCAATTAGTTTTTAAAAATAAATGCTCCAGTTTATTCACTAAAAATTCCTTCGCCATTTTGTCAAGAGACACAGAGGATCTGTAAAGGAATTTATTTATCCTGGCGGTCCTAATTAGGATAACGGGATACTGTTTTAAATTATTGCATTGTCATCGGTCCTTGATACGTGTGCAAAGTTTCAAAGAAATTAAATCGCAGGAAGTTGGTAAAAATTAGGCTCAAAGATTCCGTTACATAGATAGATAGATAGATGGATAGATAGATAGTTACAGCCCAAGCTAATAAAGGCGTGTTAAAAACCTGGCTGCTACAGAACACAGATGCTTCTTTGTCAAAGTCAAGAATTTTAAAAATACTTTTATTACTTTTTTAGATATGTTATATAATTTTTAACATATAATATAAATAAAAGCCGTTATTTTGATAAAAACCTCATTATAAAATTACTGCAAAAAGTAATTGACGTATTTTTAAAATTCTTGACTTTGACAAATAAGCACATGTGACTTGTCGCAATCCAGGTTTTATGATGAAGCTATCCTTATAGTGTAATGCTGTTTTTAGGCAATTACATTAGAACCGCAGAAAATAAGCCCAGCCAACCCCTATGTCACCAGCTCCCACACTCTGTAATTCGATAGACAGAAGAAATAGACAGGAAAAAAAAATTCCTTTTCTATTTTTGTCTATATATATATATATATATATATATATATATATATATATATATATATATATAATATATTTACTTATGTTTGATATGTTTTATTTATTTGGCATATTTACTCATATATTAATCATTCCAAGTCCATTAAATTTCCGAATTTTAATAGTTTATATTTTGCTTAATTAAAATGTATCTAGCTTTTTTCTATTTTGTATACAAAAATTTAGGGGAGAAAATACAGCGACAAAATTTGCGTGTAAAAAAGAGAGAGTTAGCGGGATAATATATAATATTATTATTAATCCTTTTGAATTAGCAAAAGTTGAAAATTAAGCGGTGATCTAATAGATTGCATGGATTTAATGAAAAAAATTATTCGTGAGCTTGAACCTCGTCTTAAGTGTTAAAGATTGAACAAAACACAATATAACAACATAACATAAACGAATATATTATTTCCACAAAATAGTAAATAAAAATTTGTTTATTATTGCGATCACAAATTGGAATGTCGTCAATGTTTCCGCAAACACCCGAATATAAAAGAATGTAAACAATGTAAGAAGAGCGAGATCACTTTATACAAAACGCCATACAATAGAACAGGATAAATGCAAAAATCCAAATCGCCTTTCTTTTTCCAGGCGTTTGAGTTGTCCATTCATGAGTGCGTAAAGAGTTCAAAATAGACAGAAAATAGAAAAAAAAGAGAAGAAACTTCTTTCTTGGCGAGATACGGAATCCAGGAAATTCTTCTGATAATCTCTATCCATTAATATAAAAATATACGGGCTATTCCATTTAAAAACTACGTTACTTGTACTGTATTTTTTGCTTTGTTTTAATTGTTTTTTTTATTAGATTATTAAATTCTAAGGAAAAAAATACAAGAAATGACTATATTCGCTTTTTAAAAAGTACAGGAAAATTTAAAAATAAGTCCCTGTTTACTTTAAGATGAGTAATCCTGTACTTTTTTTCATTAGGCATGAAAATAAGAGTTGCCACCTCGACAGTCGTTTACAGAAAAGCTCTGAAACTTAGTAAAAGCGCCTTAGGAGAAACTACGGTTGGTCAAATGGTCAACTTAATTTCAAACGATGTAGGAAGATTCGAACTGGCTACTCTTAATATTCACAATTTGTGGTTGGCACCACTAGAAACTATTGTGGTCCTTATTTTAATGTATTATTATGTTGGGATTACTGCTGTCGTTGGTGTAGTATTTATGATAATGTTTATACCATTTCAAAGTAAGTAGAAGTTAATATTTAAATTTAAATACATATGCTTTTTATTCGAAGATGTCAATCTACCGATATTTTGCGTGAGACATGGTTAAGATTTTTAGTAGTATAATATAACAAAATGTAATATGATAAGACCAAGATGATACGACATAGCTGGCCAGTCCAGCCGCTTGCTTGAAAAATGTTTGTTTGTGTTTTCTAACTTTTAAAATAATTTCCAATATCAGCCGCGTCCAGACTTGCAACAATTCGCCGTGCCGCTTCACGCCACAATCCGCGCCCAGTTTAGTACCAGAAATAGGCAGTTTTATTCAAAATTTCGATTTAGGCGGCAACTGCGCTTCGTGCAGGATAACGTCGCCGCCGGGTTACGATCCGCGCCAATACAATGTTTACAATAAAACATACTTCTTTGCGCGTAATGTAATTGTTTGGCAAATGGGTCACTGTGATTCACAGCTTGTCGGTTTTTTAGCATTGGATTAAAGAAAATGAAAGCCAATGCAAATCGTACCTATATCGAATAGCGCCGATATACACCGAACCTGAGTTCTAGTATGAAACGAGCGCGACTAAATTAAAAGTTACATCATTCGTTTATGAAAGTCAACAAGGATAGTTTGAGGTTAGTGGTTGTAAACAAAACAATACAAAAATACTGTTAATTTTAATAGACAAACTTTTACATAATAGGATTATCAGTATGTTTACCAGAGTTTGATAGGTATTTTGCCCTTGTTTATTTTTTAAAACCTACCAATATAAAACAAAAATTAAAAATGTATTTAACTTACATGATATATTATACACAAGATTTAATAGTACACTTTTGTTAATAGTTACTAAAATATATTACCTTATATTGTTTTGTTTACAACAATAAACCTCAAACCATTGACATTTTATTGAATGCTGCAGCACTGGTGGACTCTAGAAAGTTGAACTTGGGTTCGGGGAACATCGACGCTATTCGATCGTTGACGATTTTGGTGGCTGGGAATGCCATGATCTTCGGGAGAAAATATCCGTCCAAAATAACGAACCTGTTCGCGTGCTCCTTAGACGCCATAAAACCGAGGAGTTTTGAATCACCGGCTAATCATTTGCCAAATCCAAACGTCGTAAACTACGTCCATACCATAGGATAAGTCGTGGAGCGGCACGGCAAATTGTTGCAAGTCTGGTCGCGGCTTTATGTGGTAACATAGAAGACTGAGCGCGACAGACGGTGTTTTTCACATGAATTTAATTTAAAGATGGATAAATGAAAAAAATGTATAAAATCTTCTTACCAGTGGACTGGTATTTAATAACGTGCTGGATAAAAAAATATTTTATTTTAGTATACATACAGATGTGAGGAATTTCCAAATTATTATTTACACAATTTTAAAGCATAAACAAATATCAAGCGCATATTAAAAACAGCTAGCATATTGCATTTTAAAATAAAATTAATTTAAATCAACTTACTCTTACAATAAAATAAAATAAAATTTGTTTTTTTTTAGTGTGGATGGCTAAAAAACCTCCATTTATCGATTAGCCACAGCCATAAAAACTGATGAAAGAATTCGGCTTATGAACGAAATTATCTCTGGAATACAAGTTATTAAAATGTACACCTGGGAAAAACCCTTTGCAAAACTTGTAGAAATTAGTAGAAGGTACAGCTGAAATTTAAAAATCTACAGGGTGTTATGGAAATAATTTAATATACAGGGTGTCCAGTAATTATCAGCATCACAAGTCCGTCCAAGGCGGATGGCGGGTTTAGTAAAGGGTAGACCCTATAGGACTAAAACATCACTTAGTTTGCTTTGCGAGTCATTATACAAAATTAAAGTTGCAACACTGATATCTTGACCAGTTCTTCTCTTAAAAAAGACAAATTAAGAAGGGGATCATGCCAAAAAATATTTATACAAAATGTCAATATATCAAACTTGTTTAAATCAAATGTGTTCCACAATATACAATAATTTTGCAAAAACATTTTTTTATAAAAAGGCAACGGCGTACCATTTTTTTTGTTAAAAAATATTTACCCTTTATACCATTTGGACGACAATGGTGAAAATTTCCATGTTTCTTGTATCTTAAAATATGTCCTTTGATGCATAGGAGACGTCTCTGATTTTTTTTAAATATCAAATTTGTTTTAAAATAAATTATATAAAAAAAACTTTCTTTTTAAATGTTAAACACTCAGTAGTTTAAAAACTAAAACGTCTAGAACATATAGTAAGTTTTTATTGCATTTTATTGTAGAATTGCTCCTTAAAGATATATATACCTAAATACCTAATGCCTGTTTTTTTTTCTTTTATTTTAAATTTTTTTATTATTGTTAATTTTTGTTTAATTTATATATATATATATATATATATATATATATATATATATATATATATATATATATATATATATATATCTTCATTACCCATAAAACAATGCGTATTTCTGCAGTATTAAAGACACGCCTTGTACCGAGTGGTATTTATTAAATTAGTTGACTTGCTTGGCGTTAAAGTTATTATATTTTTTTATAAGAAAATAAAAACCATATTAAATATATATTTTTTATTATTTTTAGGAGAGAAATCGATCAGATTAAAAAGATATCTATTATAAGAGCTATTATGATGTCTTTTAATTTATTTCTTAAAAGTTCAGCAATATATCTTTGTATTTTGACCTACGTGTTAACTGGCCATATATTAGATGCAAAATATGTTTATTTGCTTCAAGCTTTCTATGGGATTTTACAAGTATCTGTAACTATGTTCTTTCCACAAGGAGTTATTCAATTAGCCGAATCTAATATATCTGTTAAACGAATAAGGCAATTTCTGCTGCACGATGAAGTTGATTTTGACTCAAGTGCATCTTTCTTTAATGCCGTAGTACAATCTCAAGAGAACTTAAAACCAATTAACAATGAGGTCACTAAATTGGATGGCCCTGTGGGTATTCATATTAGTAAAGCTTCATTTAAATGGCTGAAAACAAGAACAGAGAACACTTTAGAAGATTTAAATGTTGATGTAGAGTCAAGTCAGTTAGCAGCTATTATTGGACCTGTTGGAAGTGGAAAAAGTACTCTTTTGCATGCTATTTTGGGCGAACTAACTCCAACATCAGGTACAATTAAGGTTAATGGAAGAATATCGTATGCTTCCCAAGAACCTTGGTTATTTGTAGGTACTGTGCGACAAAATATAACATTTGGTCAAAAGTTTGATGCAAGAAGATACCATGAAGTAATTAGAGTATGTCAGTTGCAGAGAGATCTTACTTTATTTTCCTATGGGGATCGTACTATAGTTGGAGAACGGGGAGTATCTTTGAGTGGTGGCCAAAGAGCTCGAATAAATCTGGCTAGAGCTGTTTATAAAGAAGCAGATATTTACCTTTTGGATGATCCCTTGTCTGCTGTGGACGCCCATGTAGGAAAACAGCTGTTTGAGGAATGCGTTACAGGTTTCCTTAAGGATAAATGTGTTGTACTTGTAACTCATCAACTTCAGTATCTCAAAAATATTACAAAGATGTACCTTCTGGGTGATGGAAAAATTGATCACTGTGGAACATATGAGGAAGTTAAAAACTCTGGAAAAGAATTTACAAAACTACTAAATGATCTTAAAGATATTATTGATGAAGAAGAGGACGAAGAAGAAATAATAGATGAAGATAATAAACCCAAAAGAATAAGAAGAGTTTCTACAAAGGAGCTTATTCCAACTAACGATAAAGTAATTACTTTAAAAATTTTAAACAGGGTGCCTTATAATTGCTGTAAAAGAAAAAGCTTATTCTATAAATTGGCTAATAAAATTTTCTTTTAAGTAAGCAAATAAAAATACAGTTTTTTCTTTCTAAATATTTTTATGTAGTTTGCTTAGTTAAAAAAAATCTTAAATTGCATATTATTGGGCCATACATGAAACATTAGATAACTTTTTTTTAAATTAGGTGTTATAATTTCCTATAAACTTTTTTTTTAATAATTAGCCTATAAATAAGTTTAACTTTTTTTACCGCAATTGGGATAAACCGTGTAAATTTATTTATTTATTTTTGGCAAAGGATTATATAAAAAGTAATTATGGGTCAATACTTTTTAAATAAATTTAATATTAATCAAAATTCATTAATTTTTAAAAATATTTTAGGATCCTAGTGTTGAAAAGGAAGGAAGAGGGGCAGGAACTATATCTTGGGATGTATATAAATCATATTTTGTTTCAGGAGGACATTGGTGTAAAATTTTAACACTTTTTATTATTTTTGTTATCGCACAGAGCCTGCAGAGTTCTGCAGATTTCTTTTAAAGGTTTGGTAAGTAATATTTTTAAATTAAATATTGAATATAAAATTTTATTTAAACATATTTTTAAATTGCAAAACATAGCTTTACATCAAAGTAGACTAAAAATTAAACAAAATCGAACAGTAAAACCGTTTAAAGATAAATATAAACATTAATATAAATATTTTGAACTATGAAAAGTAATAACACTAACAAAAAATCTAGATATAGTTAATTATACTTTTTTCTTGATTTTAAAAGGTTATATTTAGTTGGGTTTCATATATAGCGATAACAAATAAACTGCTGCTCAATTCAACTGCAACTGGAAATTTTTTTGGTAAATTTCAAATCGTTATTATTCTTAAATAAAATGCAATAGCAAAATGCGGCTTTTACCGTTTTGTAGGATAACGTTTTCGGAAAAAAATGGCCATTTGACTTTGTGTAAATTTTGTCTTGTTTTTATTCTACAGGGTGTAATAGAAAAGTCCGTATTTTTACAAAAACTTTGTCAAGAGCGACATTTTACAAAACAAATTGTTTTTGTTTTTTAATTATATAGTGTTAATTAGTAGATCATTTAAAAAAACACGTTACTCAGATTTTTGATATCTGCTCCATTTTTCTTGTTATAATTTTTTTTCAACAAATTGATTTTTTTCATATTGTACTCCCTGTATTTAACAGTTTATCACAGCGATTAATTTTTTCAGATAATTTTAAATGTACATAAGTACCCTTTTAAAACCGTATTAGAATTTTATTTTTTAAAAATTATTAACGCATCAGTAGCGTCGCAAATGTAATTAAATTGTATTTTGGTAGAATATCAATTACCAAAGATTCTGTGAGCACCACATATTCTGTATTTAAGATTTTAATTGTTTCTTTACAATTTTTAGAAACTACGGACATTTATCTCGGGACGGTTTTTTACTTTTTTAGAAAAAGTCGTCAGTGGAGTAGATATAATTTTTCTTCTGAATGCTTTTTTTTACTTACCAGAGGATTATATGCATGGAAGTAATAATTTGTAATTCGGGTTATTTTAGGGCATTTATCGATTAACTTAAAAACAAACGTTAACATTTTTTAAATCCAAGTAATTTTAGAAAAAAAATATACAGGGTGTTTCAAAAATTAAAGCTTCCACATTTGTATTTTTGTAAAATAAAAACAGGGTGTAAATGTGTGTGATGATTTTACAAAGAAAGTTCAAATAAACTTATGATCTGACTGTCCTAACTTTTGAGATACAAGGTGTGAAACTTAAAAAAATTGTAATAACCTAAACCTCTATGCAACTAGTGAACGGGATCTACAACAGTCTCTTAAGCGGTTTACGAATATACCAAAGATGTTGGCAGGAAGTTCTTAAAACAGAATTGTAAAAGTTGGATAAGAGATATTTGGAGAGATTAAATTAGAGATTTAAAATGCAGGTACTTGCGTTTTTTTTAAATAAACCTTGCCACTTTTACCAAAACACCAATAAGGCATTTTTATTAATTTTGACAATATATGAACATGCCGAGAAATGCTTCATATTTTATTAAGTAAAAACTATTCGTCGGACAAAAGAATAACATGATATCAAATGTGCTTAAAAGTAAATGAAAATTATAAAAATAATTTTTGTTTCAAAAATATTTAATTTAAATCCCGCTCGAACGCCACTGAAAGAAAGAAAAAAATATTTTACTTTTAAATATGCCCCCAATGTGTAGTGGCTGTGTACCAAATTTTATTAAAATTTGTAGAGTAGTATCACAGTTATTATAAAAAAGGTAATTATATTTCACACCCTGTATCTCAAAAGTTAGGACAGTCAGAACATAAGTTTATTTGAACTTTCTTCGTAAAATCATTTAAGGATTCACAGCCTGCTTTTCATTAAAAAAATACAAATGTGGAAGCTTTAATTTTTGAAACACCCTGTATATTTTTTTCTAAAATTACTAAGATTTAAAAAAATGGTAACGTTTGTTTTCAGCTAATCGATAAATGCTCTAAAATAACTCGAATTACAATTTATTACTTCCATGAAATAATCCTCTGGTAAGTAAAAAGAGCATTCAAAAGAAAAATTATATCTACGCCACTGATGACTTTTTTAAAAAAGTAAAAACCTTCCCGAGATAAATGTCCGTAGTTTCTAAAAATTGTAAAGAAACAATTAAAATCTTAAATACAGAATATGTGGTGCACACAGGGACTTTGGGAATTGATATTTTACCAAAATACAATTTAATAACATTTGCGACGCTATTGACGCGTTAATAAATTTTTAGAAAAAAATTCTAATACAGTTTTAAAAGGGTACTTATGTACATTGTTAATTATCTAAAAAAATTAATCGCTGTGATAAACTGTTAAATACAGGGAGTTCAATATGAAAAAAATCAATTTGTTGAAAAAAAAATTATAATATGAAAAATGGAGCAGATATCAAAAATCTGACAAACTTGTATTTTTAAAATAGTCTACTGAATAACACTATACAATTAAAAATTAAAAACGGTTTTTTTCGTAGAATGTCGCTCTTGACAAAGATTTTGTAAAAAACCGGACTTTTCTATTACACCCTGTAGAATAAAAACAAGAGAAAATTTACTTAAAGTGAAATGGCCATTTTTTTCAAAAAGTTATCCTACAAAAAGGTAAAAGTCGCATTTTGCTATTGCATTTTATTTAAGAGTAATAACGATTTGAAATTTACTAAAAAATCCAGTTGCAGTTGAATTGAGCAGCAGTTTAGATGTAATGAATTCAGGTGAAAACCAATTTATCGTCTTGGATTAAAAATAAATCTTTAATTTACAAATTTTAAGTTTTTGCAATCAATCCATTGGAATTTTTTAATATAGCTTTGACGTTACTTGAAAATTCTACTAAAATAATTTTATAATTTTTTAAATTTTTATAATTTTATATTGAAATATAAAAAAATTGTCACAATTTTACAGGGTGTTTAAAAAAAATGCGAAAATCTTAAGTAGGTTTATTTGCTTTAAATGATGGGTTATTCAATGATTAGCACATTTCTTAAATAAATTTTGTTTAGATAAGTAATTAAATCACTAGTACTGTGTAACAACGAATACATTTCTATCATCCAAACTAGTTGTCAAAACTGTTAGAAAATGTTCGACTTAATTTTCAGTAAAATTCTTTGTTGTTGGTTTAATTATTAGTTTACAGGTCAAAAAAAAACTTGCAATATAGAGTGAACCCAAGTTAAGTTAATTGCTCCAGTGGCGTCGTCAAATTTAGTTTCCGGTACGTCGGAACTGCCGACCGTTTTTAATCTATATCAAGACTGTGTACCGAATCTTTCGTCTTTCCTATTCGGAGGCGATCAGGTAAATTCTGGATAGGACAAATATCAAATTTATAAACACTCACAACAAAACTGTTTTATTACTTATTCGATATTCGGAGGCGATCAGGTTATATCTCGTTAGTTCAATTGAGAAATTAGTCCGAGGCAATAATTACTTTGTTGCCTTTAGGTATTTCAGGGAATCCCGATTTTACCTGATAAAATTTGGTATGCAATTTCACTTAAATATAATCCTTTTTTAAGTACCTATTTAACTACCTGATAAAATTGGGTCCACAGTTCCGATGTCACCTTTTTTCAGTAGTTTTGGGATAGAGTGGAACCAAAGAGTAAAATTAATCTTTGGTGGAACCATGTTTGGAACGGTACAATAAATGGCGGCCAGTTAAGTTGCTCAGTGTCATGCTTTGCCGTCGGTGCTCTAGTGACGTCGTAAAATTTATTTTTCGGTGCGTCGGAACTGCGGACCCTTTCTAGTCTATGTTAGAACTGCGTGCCGAACCTTTAATGACGTATTTATTAACAAAAAAATATATACCAAGTAGTATTATTTTATAAACCAAAAAATATGTGCTATTTTTAAGTTATACTAACAGACAACAATACGGTAAAGGGTTTTAAAATCTAAATAATAACACGTATCGTATGGGCGCGTGAAATAGTTTAAGGGGATAGAAAGAAAAATATCTCCACCTAATTTTACTTCTTAATGATCCTACCCTACATGTCAATTTCAAGGGTTTTTGCTGGATACTAGTTAGGTATATTTATACACTTTTAAAGTTTACCTAAAAATGCCTGTTATAAGACAAATTTAGGGCAGATTTTTTAAAAATATTCCTATTATTTCATAAAAGATCCGCTATTATTATTTTTGTCATTAAAAAAGCTAAAAAAATTGGTAATTGTTTACAAACTGGACGCATTGCTGATTTTAATGAAATTGACATACTGGGGTTTTTTGGGGCGCTGATCACGAATCTAAAGACATTTTTAGTAGGACACGTTTAGTTTTTATGATATTATGTTATTAAGGCTAAGTTGGTAGTCAATATTTGATTTCCATCTTTTAAAAACACATTTGTCAATTATTTTAACAATTTTCTTTATGGCGTCGCCACGTTTCTAAAAGGAGGAAATCAAATATTAACTGCCAATTTAGCGCAAAATTTAAAAATTGCGTGCAAAAAAGGAGGAATTTAGTAAATTTAGGTTAATTTTTTACTAAATATTGATAATAAATATCTGAAGAACGAAACGTGTTAAACTAAAAGTTCTTTTAAATTCGTAATCGGCGCCCCAAAAACCCCGTATACCAAATTTGATTAAAATCGGCGATGCGTCCGGTTTGTAAACAATTACAAAAAATGTTTTAATACCTTAATTTACACCTTTTTCAAACACATAAATTGATAAAATTTATAAATATTTAAAAGAAACCGAAATTATTATCATAAAACTAATAAAGCATCTAACTGGTGTTAAATAGATCTTCGGCAAATTCTCGCGCATCGGATTGAATCAGGCTGTACCTTTCCTAGCTTGGCTCAACTTTACCAATCAAACTACACATTCAGATCAATTCAACTAACTAAATATTTTTTCAACATTGGCGCGGTCTAGTGTTTTTACTAAATAAATATACTAACTATTTTCCAAGTAAAATCTTGCTGAAAATATGTTGTATAGTTTAATCAATTAAATTTATGGGTTTTGTGATGCGAATTTAACTATTAGGGAGATAATGCGAAAAACGAAAAAAAAATGTGATTCTTTATCTTAAAAATAATAACAAAAATGTATTTAAACTACCAAGTAATGTTAAATAAGAATATATATTTAACACGCTCTAAAACGTGGCAGCACGAATTCTAAATTTATTTTTTAAGGTCGTTGCGAAATTTTTGTATTAAATTTAGTGAATGGGAATGATAGAGGTGGTCTAATTTAATATCTGCAACAAATTATAAAAAGGTGTAAAAATACAAAAAAAAGTTCTTTATAAAATTATATTCTTACAGACAGTGATAATATTATTAATAATATTATTTTTGCATTTGCACTTTGTATATTGTAAAAAGTAAAAAAAAATGCAGTAAATGGTGTTTAATAAATATGGATTAAGCATTTTTATTTGTAAGCAAAGATATTAACTTTAAAAAGAAACATTCAGTTTTTAAGAAAAGATTATGCAAACAAATAGGTATAGTTAGGGTAAATTTTAAGTTTTTTTTGTATATTTTAGGGTTAACATGAATCAACTTAAGAAAACTGATTCTACAGCTCAAACCAAGATGGGCAATGATTACCCTATAATCTCAGTAGATCTTTTAAAAATTAATGACACCTTTCCCATTAACGAAGAAAAATTTAATATTACCAATACATGGTTGCGTAGTAATGATACTACAGAATATGAATACAGTGCATTTGAAAACTTCTGGCTGAAAAATTTGGTGGACAACACTCTATTGATATTTTACACTGTTTTGATTTGTTTAGTTATTACGCTAACTATTGGAAGATCTCTTGCATTCTATAGATTTTGTAATAAGGCATCTATAAGGTTACATAACAACATGTTTTATAAAATTGTATATGCAACTATGAGATTTTTTAATGTTAATACTTCTGGCAGGATTTTAAATAGATTTTCCAAGGATATGAATCAAGTGGATGAGATTTTGCCATTAACTTTACTGGATACATTACAGGTACAAGCTAGATAACTACTTTTATCATAATACTTTTATTATAAAATGCATAATTTTACTGGTCTACATGATCCTATACGTATACCGATTATTTATACTCACCTATTTACCCTTATTACAAAAACCATAAGGCCTCGGCTACGATAACAAGCGGAAGCGTCGAGCGAAGAGTAGGTATCAAATCTCTGCCCAATCAGCACAGTACGTACAAAGTACGTACATTTTACATCCATTTTAGGTCGCTACGTCCAGGGATCTAAATTGGACGTGTTATGTACGTATCTCTACTACGTGTTATGTACGTACTTTAAAGTACATATATAAGACGTACATTTTAGAACCATTTTACGTGGTTACGTCCAGGGATCTAAATTGAGCATTTTATGTACGTATCTCTAATACATATCTCTTATGTATATACTTTAAGAAACCACTTATATACACACATTTACATCTTATATATACAGTGTGTCTACGTAAGTTGGCGGCATATGGGAAAAAATGTATTATCCATTTTACGAAACAAAGTTATTGTTTATAAAAAGTTCTGCATAGTTGAAAACCTACAAAACAATTATCAGATATCAAATTGTGTCGGTCATCTACGAGGTCTGCACAAAAATGTAATTTTTGCTCAAGGGGAAAGTACCTGTATTTGCTAATTTGCTAATATCAAAAATTACGTAAAAGTAATTTATTTTACAATTGGTGAAATTTAATTTTTAGTTTTGAGCACTTCAAAAAGTAAGTACGATTTAAATATATGCGCCAAACCTGCTAGTAAGATTCAAGTCTCGATAATGATACTTATGTAGTGACGTCATTTCATGAGTTGATATCTACTTACCGGCACCAAGGTGAGACTGCAGATGTAATAGAAATTACACCCAGATTTAAATGGTGATATTCCCGAAACTATTAAAGATAGATATATAAAATGTGGATTTTTACACTAGCCGAAGGTATTTCTTTTAAAGCTAATCGAAATCACCAACCGCAGATCGGTCTTGAACTTTTTAGTTTCATCGGTACGGTGTAGGTGATAACAACAAGCTCAAAAGTTCCTATAAGCGGAGATATGTTGAATAAATGTAGTAGTTTATTGTCCATTACGCCATCTATCGAGTTTTCTCCTATTTCAATTTTGTAAAATTATTAGTCCTATTTTTCTGTCATATGATATTTTGGTTGGATTTTGACACGAATCATATAATGTCACAAAATTTTTTGGCGTGTCTTCTAAACTTCTAAACTTGACGTCATTAGATTTTTATGAGCTAGTATGATGCCATGTTTAGAAAACAGGCCAAAAAAATTTTGTGACATTAGGTATATGATTCGTGTCAAAATCCAACCAAAATATAATATGACAGAAAAATAGGACTAATAATTTTACAAAATTGAAATAGGAAAAACTCTACCGATAGATAGCGTAATGGACAATAAACTACTACATTTATTCAACACATCTTCGATTATAGGAACTTTTGAGCTTGTTGCTATCACCTACACCGTACCGATACAACCAAAATAGTTCAAGACCCGTCTGCGGTTGGTGATCTCGATTAGCTTTGAAAGAAATACCTTTGGCTAGTGTAAAAATCTGCATCTCCAAGTTGAATAGTGTCCCAAAAGATGCGACCTTACAGTGCAAGAAAATAGCAAGCAATAAGAAGTATTTTCCTATTTTAGTTTTCAAATAAAATGTCGTATTATTATAGCTTCTGAAAAAAAGTATATGCGTCAATTTTTAATCATCTTAAAGACATCATTATGACGTCATTAACGGGACGTCTTTTGTCTGTTATCTTATCATGTTTTTGCTGACTAAATATGACCAAAAATGAATAAAAAGAGATGTCAATAAGATGCCAGCTTGCACTGGTATATGTATCTTTTTTAATATGTCGATGTAAACGGTATTTACAATTAATACTAACTGCTCCAATATTTTCAAAGCTCCTACATTTTTGAAAGAATGGTCAAAATGATAATAATAAAAAGAAATTTTAACATACAAAATATTGTACCAGTACCGGCTAACAATACACAAAAGCAGCCAAGTACATTTTATGTGCGTCTTATGTACGTATTTTTAGGATGTAACACACATCCTATGTACATACATCCATAAGACGTCTTATGTACGTACATTTTCCGCAAAAGTGTACATTCAGTGTTCAGCTAGTATGACAACAAAATGACGTAGAAAAGACGTCGCTTCAACGACGTGAAAAACACGTCAGTTAAATGACGTTAAAATGACGTTATAATTTTGATCTGATGACGTCTTATGAACAAAAATGACCAAAATTACTAAAAATGATGTCATAATGACGTCAGCTTGCTGCTTGGGAAGAAGTTAAATGTGGGTCCTTAAATTTTTCGTTCTTAAGATACAGTGTGTTAAACTTTTTTAAAACCTAAAGTTTTCTAAAACATTTTTTCTGGCAAAATTGTTTAGGCTAGATATAAACATTATTTAACTAAGTATTTGTTGTTTTTGTTACATAATTGGTACCTATAACAATAAATTTTTAAAAGAAAAATGTCCTAATGTTTCTTGCATGGTCCAGGAATATGCAGTTTAGCGGATTTTATTCTTTTTCTCTAAAACTAAGCAAGCTACGTAACAATAATAAAAAAAACCAACAAGTTTTATTTTTAGGTGCTTCATCAAAAAAAAAATATAAAAGTTCAAAAAAGTGAGTGGCGTACATTTTTTTGCATGCCGCACTTCTTAATAAACTTCCTTCCTATGGTCTTTCAACTAAACTCTGTACTTGGCTATCTAGTTATCTATCTGATCGACGTATATCAGTTATTGTGGACGGCCATTCTTCAAGCTTTCACCAAATAAATGCTGGAGTCCCTCAGGGCTCAGTTCTGGCACCAACATTGTTTCTTCTTCACATCAACGACCTTCTCTCGTCCACAACTAATTCCATTCATAGTTTCGCCGACGATAGTACCCTTCACTCCAGTTTTCAGGTTCCTAAACCCATCACTAAACCTGACTTGGAAAATAAACGCAGAACGATGCAGATATCTCTTTCTCAGGATCTTAATTTAATATTGGATTGGGGCGCCAAAATCTCGTCCATTTTAATGCATCCAAAACACAGTCATGTTCCTTGTCGCGAAAAGAGTCATCAAATACTCATCCTCTACTTATGAGCGGCCAAGTTCTACAGAGCAAAGACACCTTCAATCTCGTGGGCGTCACATTTGAAAGTAACCTTAACTGGCATAAACACATTGTATCTATAGCCACGGCAGCTTCAAAAGCTTGGATTTCTCTTTCGAGCTAAAAAGTATTTTTCCGCTTCTAATTTATACACTTTATATGTTTCCCAAATCCGACCTCCCTTGGAATATTGTTCTCATATCTGGGGCATGGCGTCCCCAACAACCCTGAGCATTCTTGATTCTATTCAAAGAAGAGCTATTCGTCTCATTAATGATCCTTCACTTACAGAAAGGCTTCCCTCTCTTGCCCATCGTCGGGCTGTGGGCGATTTATCGCTTTTTATAGGTACTTCCATGGCTTCTGCTCTGAAGAATTGACCAGTATAGTTCCTCCACTCACGGTTCCCAACAGAGAAACTCGTGGTTCCGCGCGTATGCATCCCTATACGGTCCAACTGGACGGGCCCCGAACTTCTCACTTTGTTCGTTCTTTTATCCCTAGAGTTTCTAGATTGTGGAACCTGCTGCCCGCGGAGGTCTTTCCTTCCCCCAAATCTTCAAGTATTTAAGTCCCGTGTCAACAAACTCCCTCTTACCTCGCTTAAGACACCCACGGTACGTTAGTATTTAGGCTTTTAGCCTTCGTGGTTTGTCCGAAGATAAAAAAAAAAAAAAAAAATTGTCAATATTATTAGCTGAGATGCGTCCCCCCGTCGCCACTGGCCACACCAATTGAAATTACTAAACTAAATTAACTTTTTATTTGAGCAAATACCATAGCCAAATTTTATTAAAATCGGATAACGCATATTTAAGATATTATTAAAAACCCGATTTTTTTAGGTTTAATACCCTGTATATTTTTTTTTAACAAGCAATACCATAAAATTTAATGTGTTATATAAGTTTAATGTTGTTAATTGTAAACAGATTTTAAATATGATAAATGACATTGTGGAACAAAAAAAAGTTAAATTTTTGTTGATTAGTGCTTTATTTAAAAATATAAAGTAAATCGTAAATACATATATATAAATTCGTACATTGTAGATTTCATTGACAGTTCTTGCCATCACGGTGGTGATAGCCAGTGTGAATCCTTGGATGTTACTTGCAACCTCTGTAATGCTGACAATTTTCTACTTTTTAAGAGTCATATACTTGAGAACCAGCAGAGACATTAAAAGGCTTGAAGGAATAGGTGAGTATTCTAAAAGCTAGTTCATACAGACACAAAAACCGAATTGCGAAACGCGAATTTTATTTTCATTGGTCAATTTTACATAAAATTAAAGGCGGGTAATTCAAAATAAAGATAGTTTAAAGATGTTGCGAATTCGCAAAATTTAAAATCTAGTGGGCGGGAAACTTAAGATCATTTTAATTTTTGACGAATATTCGCGTGCGCACATGCGTAGAAACAAGTGGTTATTTGTCATATGTCATTTCAAAAACAATTTTGTTATTGCTATTTTTATGTCATTCTATTAGCTGTTTGAAACGTTATTTTTGTATTAATATTTTTTAGGTGTTTTGTATTTTTTTTTGAATTTATATTAACTTTTTAGCCCTTTTTATTAATAACAAATTTGCAGCGTTTGTACGTCTTAGTTGTCAAATAAATTTGCTATATTTCTTTATTTCACAATTTGCTTTTCGCGTCTGTATGAACTAGCTTTAAAATACTAGTGTTAGTTCTAGTTAGATAAATATCTGGGATCTCTAATCTATAAACAACGTCCGTAGTGCCACTAGTGCGTTGTCTAAAAGGCGAGCGCCCAACCTAAATTGCTCTCGCCCAACCTGCTAATTGAAGGCAAAATCATGTTCAAAAAATAATTCCATTTATATAAATTATTTAGTCAGCTTATATTCTATATATAGTCGATTTGAAAATGAGAGAAAGTAACAAATAATATTTGACGGCTCCTTTCAGAGGCGTGCGATAAATATTTATTTGGGGCGTGCAATAAATATTTTTATTTACAACCTTTTATGTAATGTTGACATATCCGACTGTTTAAGAGTGAAACTTTTCTAACTTTTACTTTCGGCCCAAGAGGAAAGTTTTGTCTGATATTTTAGGCATCTTTGTGACACCTCCACCCGCGATAAATATCTGGTGGGTTTATTATTTGACAAATTAAAAATCATTTTGCTGGGTTAACACAATTTTAATTAAAGAAAATAAAAATAATAAAAAAAAACATGGTTGTAAATTAGACAGTATACAAACCTCGGTAAAAGGTTCATTACTGTCCCGATAAATGGTTATTCTCAGCGCTACGCGCCTCGTTAAACCATCCTTTTCTCTCGACAATAATTAAACACTTTCTACCTCAGTTTGTAATGTACTTTTATTATTAAGGTTCTCTTAATTGCATCCTTAGTACCTGCCCTCGGCGCTACGCGTCTCATTAAACCATCCTTTTCTCTCGACAGTAATTAAACACTTTCTACCTCGGTTTGTAATGTACAATTATTTTTAGGCTCCTTAATTTTTCCCTTAGTACCTGTTTAATACTTATGTTACGACATAGTTACGACCACCACCTTCTAAGAAGGCGATGGTTACGACCCTATGGTGTTATTTAAGCACCAGTTTGAAACTGATCTTAGAGTTGTCACATTGCGTCATCTTATTATCGGAAAGTTATATCTTAAATTGTCAAAAATGGAAACCGTTTCGAGTTTTGTCCCAGTTAAAAGAAAAACTAAGTCGGGTTTATGCATCAACGAGAACAGACCCTTAAATTTCAAAACCATGAAAGTAGTGTTGAAAGTTTAGTGGAAATGACTTCAAACATGACAGGGATTAAAAAATCTACTATATATAGACTTTTACTCTCCAAAGATCTACTTCAGATTCTTGATAATTTGTTCTTTACCTAACACAAAAATTAAAATAAAAAATTACCTTATTTTCATAGGCACCCACTGAATTCATCTTCCAAATTTTATTAAAATCGGATAATAAATATTTCAGATATTTATAAAAGACCGATTATGTTAAACAGTTGTTTAGATATACATGTAAGTTGGTTCAAATTGACATATTTAAATGTAAGGCATTGTTAACGAATTACAATTTGAGTTTATTTAAAATATTCTTTGTTTCAGCAAGAAGTCCGGTATATTCTCATTTAACAGCGTCACTTCAGGGATTAACCACGATTAGAGCATTTGGTGCACAAGAAATTTTAAAGAAAGAATTTGATAACTACCAAAACTTATACAGTTCAACCTATTTTCATGTTCTTGGGTGCCAACAGAACATTTGGATTTTGGCTAGATATGCATTGTGTGGGATTTATTGCCTTGGTAACACTTAGTTTTTTGTTTTTCGATACAGGTTAGTTGACGAATAAGGATATTTGATTACTGGCTTATTCGTATGGTACATATACTGTAAAGAAAAACACCTAAGAAGATTTTGTATCGGTCCCAAACTTAATTAAACATAGAATAATGATTGACTTTACTTTCCTAGTTAAAATAGGCATTTTAAAGTAGTCATATATGATTAGGACATCACTATTTAAACGAACATTTAGGTATCATTTTTGCTAAAGTATATTTTTCACCCTGACTGAAATAGGTATATTTACAAATAAAATGGATAACATTTTTAGAAACATTCGGAGGTAGCGTTGGTCTTGCTATTACCCAATCCCTCAACTTGACTGGAATGTTCCAATGGGGTATGAGGCAATGGAGTGAGCTTGAAAATACGATGACATGCGTGGAAAGAATAAAAGAGTATGCTGATGTAGTACCAGAAAATGACGAAAATTCAAAAAATCCACCAGAATCCTGGCCTGAGACAGGAAATATTAAATTTGATAATCTCAGCTTGACTTATGCAAAAGGAGAACCATATGTCCTTAAGAACCTTACTTTTAATATTAAAAGCTCAGAAAAAGTTGGTATAGTTGGCAGGACTGGTGCTTGGAAAATCTTCAATTATAATGGCACTCTTCAGATTAGCAATAAATGAAGGCAAAATTATAATTGATAACCAAGATACTGGAAATATCTCATTTAGTAGGTTACGTTCCAGTATTTCTATTATTCCTCAAGAACCAGTACTGTTCTCTGGAACATTAAGGAAAAATTTAGATCCATTTGATGAATATTCTGATAAGGTAAGGTTTAAAATATACAGGATATTTACGGTATGTGTCTATCTACTACTAAAGGATCTCGAAAACTACGAGTCATACATTTCTAAAATAATGACGCAAGATCTAAATAAAGTTGGGCTTAAAAACCAAAAAATAAAAAGAAATCAATTTTGATGTTAGAGTAAATAAGCAAACTATAGCAAACTCCTAATAAAATTTACGACAGCTAGGTTAAAATGTAAACGTTTTTATTTTTGATTTTAATTTTTGTTCGCGTCTATAGATACTTTTTAGGACGACTTAATGGGGCTATATTATTTGAAAAAAAAAATATATATGAGAATCACAAAATAAAAAAGAGTTGTACTTCTAGTTGCTCAATAGGAAAAAAATATAAAATCTATAAAAAACAGTCAGTGGAATATTTGTATTTCTCAATATTATTGACTGTAATACTTACTGAGACACTATTGCAGTCAATAATTTAAATCTAAATTAAAGAAAAATAATTTTCCCCTTGTTACAGCGCTTAATAGTCTGAGATCCGGCATTAAGAAAATATACCCTCATCTGTTAATTTAATGAAATAATATTTTCTAGGCAGATTTTAATGTAGTGAATGCAAGTAAACAACGTCAACCAGCACAGGTCTGCTACAATTAGTAACAATTAATTAAATAATAATTAATTTATTTATAAGTGTTACCTTTACATGTTAATTGCATAAACCAATGATCAGCGGTGAAATAGCCTAGTTCGTTAGGTAGCAGCATTTAGCAGTGCATGCCTTGTCGACACTCTGGGTTCGTATCCCGCACTGGGTAACATTTTTTTTCTATTTTTTATTCCCTTGTCTATTAGTCAAAATTATGTTTACCATATTTAATTGAATAAAATCGGGCTGCTACCTAACCAACTAAGCTATTTCACCGCTGATCATTGGTTTATGCAATTAACATGTAAAGGTAACAATTATAAATAAATTAACTATTAATTAATTAATTATTATTAATTGTAGCAGACCTATGCTGGCAGATGTTGTTCACTTGCATTCACTACATTAAAATCTGCCTAGAAAATATTATTTCATTTAATTAACAGATGAGGGTATATTTTCTTAATGCCGGATCTTAGACTATAAGAATTTCGCTGAAAACCGAAACAAATAGAGGGACAAACGGGTAATTTTAATTCGTATCTATTAATTAATATAATAAACTAATGGATAAAAATAGTGTAAATAAATAAATTTTAATAATTTAAACATATAATTGTATTTTTAAATTATTTAAAGATCAGTAAATCTACATTTTCGTATAACAAATAGCTATTAATCGAAAATAGGTTTGGATATATTACGAAATTTAGATGTTTTAAGAAATAAGATTGATAAAATTATAATTGCCGATGATGCAATTCTTGAATTTGTTTCCCAGAGTGAAAAAGTTGCTTAAAAAAACAAAGAAAAAAAATAATTAATTTTTTTCTTTAATTCTAATTGTAAATAACTTTTTAAAAAGAATGATTTTTGGTAAAAACGTTAACACACTTGTAAAAATAAGTAATCTTGACAAGTAGTCGAAATCATTATACAGAAATATTTTTTTTTTATCTAAATACTAACGTACCGTGGGTGTCTTAAGCGAGGTAAGAGGGAGTTTGTTGACACGGGACTTGAATACTTGAAGATTTGGGGGAAAGGAAACACCTCCGCGGGGCAGCAGGTTCCACAACCTAGAAACTCTAGGGATAAAAGAACGAACAAAGTGGGAAGTTCGGGGCCTGTCCAGTTGACCGTATAGGCATGCATACGCGCGGAACCACGAGTGTTCTCTGTTGGAACCGTAAGCGGAGGAACTATACTGGACAATTCTTCAGAGCAGAGCAGTGGAAGTACCTATAAAAAGCGATAGAATCCCCCACAGCCCGACGATGTGCAAGAGAGGGAAGCCTTTCTCTGTAAGTGAAGGATCATCAATGAGACGAATAGCTCTTCTTGAATAGAATCAAGAATGCTATAGATACAATGTGTTTATGCCAGTTAAGGTTACTTTCAAATGTTACTCCCACAAGATTAAAGGTGTCTTTGCTCTGTAAAACTTGGCCGCTCATAAGTAGAGGATGAGTATTTGATGACTCTTTTCGCGACAAGGAACATGATTGTGTTTTGGATGCATTAAAATGGACGAGATTTTTAGCGCCCCAATCCAATATTAAATTAAGATCCTGCCAAAGAGATATCTGCATCGCTCTGCGTTTGTTTTCCAAGTCAGGTTTAGTAATGGGTTTAGGAACCTGAAAACTGGAGTGAAGGGTACTATCGTCGGCAAAACTATGAATGGAATTAGTTGTGGACGAGAGAAGGTCGTTGATGTGAAGGAGAAACAATGTTGGTGCCAGAACTGAGCCCTGAGGGACTGCAGCATTTACTTGGTGAAAGCTTGAAGAATGGCCGTCCACAATAACTGATATACGACGATCAGATAACTAGAGAGCCAAGTACAGAGTTTGGTTGAAAGACCATAGGAGGGAAGTTTGTTAAGAAGTGCGGCATGCAGATTTTCAGAGTAGCCCAAGGTTTTTCTTCGGAGTTAATTGAGATCACCAACCGCAGACCGTTTTCGAACAGTTTTGGTTCTCATTAGTACAGTGTAGGTGATAACAAGCAACTCCAAAAAATGTTTTCAGAAATAGAAATGGCGTATAAGCGTAGTAGCTTATTCTTGATCTCGCCCTCTGTCGACAGTGTGAAAAAATAGGCTAACATAGGTCTGTTCATTCCAATACCTTTATGTCGTCACGCTTTTATGAGTATACATTAAAATATTTTTAAAATGTGAGGATTATGCCTGGCTATATACCTACAGAAAAAGAATTTAAAAAAGTTTTATGGATTACGAGTAAATAAGCTTTGTCGGACTTCTGACTCACCCTAGAAGTATATGCTTGTACTAGATTTAAAAAAATACAGGGTGATTCAAAAATTGATCACGAAACTTAAGGGAGTGATTCTACTAGACAAAATAAGGCTAGAGCTTCATATAATTTTTTTCAAAATGTCATTCGTTTTCAAGTTACAAGCCGTCAAAGTTCAATTTTTATTTTGGTTTTTCGCCATATTGCATTTATTTTTTAACCAATTCAGTTAATATTTGGCACACAAATCAAGCTTTGCAGAGTCTAAAATTTTAAGACAAAAGTACTTTTTTAAATACCACCAGAGGGCACTTTACCTAAAACTTAAAATTTATTTACATTATAAGTTTTTATTTTAACAGATATCGCCATTTTATAGACAATTAAAAACTTAAAAAATAAGGTACTCTTTATTAAAGTCGATAAACCTCACGGTTTAGGCACCAATAGACATCAAAGTTTTCATCAATTTTAATCAAATTGCCTATATACATAAAATACAGGGTGTCAAGTAACTAAACCGGCAAACCTAACTAAACGATTCTACAACAACAAATAAGACAAAAACTTCATATTAACATATGTTCTAAACGTCTTAGTTTCTAAACTACAGGGTGTTAAAAAAAAAAGTTTTTTGTTTTAGTATTTAATACACCGTAGTTGAAAAGCAGACGTTTAGGACATATGTTTATATGAAGTTTTCTTATTTTCTGTTGTAGAATTGCCCCGTAAAGTTTGTCGGTTGAGTTACTGGACACCCTGTATATATGTAGGTAATTTGATTGAAAGTGATGAAAACTTTGATGTCTGTTGATGCCTAAACGGCGAGGTTTATCGACTTTAATAAAAGTATCTTATTTTTTAAGGTTTTGATTGTCTATAAAATGGCGCCCCAGTATTAGGTAAAGTGCCCTCTGGCGGTATTTAAAAGAAGTACTTTTGTCTTTTTAGAATCTGCAAAGCTCGATTTGTGTGCTAAATATCAACTGGATTGGTTAAAAAATAAATGCAATATGGCGAAAAAACCAAAATAAAAACTGAACTTGGCTTGTAACTCGAAAACGAATGACATTTTGAAAAAATTATATGAAGCTCTACCTAATTTTGTCAAGTAGAATCACCCCCTTAAATTTCGTGATTGATTTTTGAATCACCTTGTATATTGAAAATATATTTTTGGTTGGGTTTATAAACATGCATGTAATCATGCATCAAACCTTTTTCGTGTGAACTCTACTTTTTACATAATGTATGTTTTTATTGTAGGCCTTATGGAGCGCATTAGAAGAAGTAGAACTTAAATCCGCTGTAAGTGATCTACCACAAGGTCTAGAAAGTAAAATGTCTGAAGGAGGTTCAAATTTCAGTGTAGGTCAAAGACAGTTAGTCTGCCTTGCTCGAGCTATTGTTAGGAATAACAAAATTCTTGTTTTGGATGAAGCCACTGCCAACGTAGATCCACAAACTGATGCTCTTATCCAGGCAACGATTCGAAATAAGTTTGTTAATTGTACTGTACTTACCATTGCTCATAGACTACACACAATTATGGATTCCGACAAGGTTTTGGTGATGGATGCAGGAAGAGTAGTCGAATTCGGCCATCCTCATGATTTATTACAAAATACTCGAAATGGGGTATTTTATGAACTAGTACAACAAACTGGAAAAGTAATGGCTGGAAATCTAACTAGCATTGCCGAAGAAGTAAGAAAATTAAAATAGTCTCTATTTTATTGGTTGGCAACTATTATTTTTTCTAGTTCACAAAAAAAAAAAAAAATAAAATAACAGAACTTAATACGATATTTTCTTTTAATTAAGGTAGTTGTCATGGTACTGGGGTACCGTCAAAAAATCGTTATTATTGTGTTTGTATTAAAGACACTACAATGCTTAAAATTTGAAGTCGATTGACCACTGAGAGACAGTGTGAGATAAATTCAATTAAAAATTGTATATATCGTAAAATGTTTTATAAAGAGGTTAAGTTTATCATTTTTTACTATATATAAGAAAAAAAACAACTATAATAATATGAAAAAAATAATATAGCCAATCTTTATGTTTTATGTTTTACTAACATATTTTAATTTGCAGAGTTATAAAGAGAAGATACAAGAGTCGGGATCTGTAAAAAACGAATAAACTCTTTGGAATGTTAGTCAACTGAAAACCAGTACAAGAACTCTTTCAACTGACTATAACCATTAGGATTTTTTTGCAAATTGAATAACAATAGGATACTCATTATCTTAGATAAATAAAGACTGCTTAAAGAAAATTAATTATTTTACTTTTTGATTTTTAATCTAAGAAACTGATATTTTAATTCTAAGACATTATTCTGGCTATACAGAGTATTCTGAGATTTCTGTAAAATCTCCTGGACATAAAAAAAATCACGTAAAAAGCATACTAACTTTTTTCGTATATGTCTTTTCCTCAGAGATATTGGCTCTCAAAAGCTCTAATGCAATCAAGTTATTAGATACATTATTGAACCACCATACTGGGAACACTCAGTATAAAATTGTGTACATTTAATTAAGATAGATAATATTAAGATAAAAGTAAACCAATCTTAATAGATACCCAAGTAACATATCTAAAATTCGGCGTTTATAAATTTCTAAAAGTTAAGTTTTAATTAACCAACCTTTGGTAACGATTCACTTACGCTTGACTTTGTTTATTATGTTACATTGCTAGAATATTACCCGTGTCATCACCTTTATTCATTTTTTATAAAAAATTATAAAGGGTATCCAGAAACTAATATTTAAAATTAGTTAACTTATAGTGGAAATTACTCGCTTATTTTAAATGGAACACCCTTTATATTATTCCATTTTTATATTTTGGGGACAAAAGTAGGATAAGTTTCTTTAGCAATTCGTATGCCAAAATGTAACATTTTTTAGATATTTGAGGTCTTTAATTTATGACAATAACAAAACTTAATTTTCCGATATTGGGCAACTTTTTTGGTTTAAATGGATGAAAAAACCCTTATAATTTACTATATTTTTCTTAGAAAATGTAACCAAATATTTTATATATTTCAATAAATTTTTAATGTCTTAGCCGTTGTAATAGGTCAAATTAAATAGTTCGTTGTAAGTAATATTCATTTTAATTTTAACTTGACAAATTTTGTAGAACTGTTCTAAGAACATAAACTACTAAAACTTATTGAACGGTTAAAAGTGCAATAAACAAAATGTATCCCAAAATGTTTTGGCTCTTATTTTATGGTTTAAACCTCTTTAATATGCTTAGATTGCCACAATTTTTCTAGACTATGATATGGACCACCCTGTAGATTCTTTGCAGGTTAGAAAACTTTAAAACCCAATTACATTTTTAAATATATGTATTTTTTAAATTAAATAACCCAAATTCCGTTCTTTTATCTATGCTTAAAAAAATAAAATAATATAATATGCATTTTTATTGCACTTTGGGCAGCCCTAAATCTGACATACTACCGGTTACCCCCAATTTTTTATGAAAATAATACAAGTAGGAATGGGATTCTAACAAAATACAATCTTAAGAATTTCACCGATGCCGATTTTCAATGCAAATGGTGCGGGGTCCTTAATAAAATAAATAAATGGTTTGGATTTTAAATTAGATTAAAATATTGTTTTTTCCTATCCAATTAAAAACATTGTGACTTAAAAAAACTTTAATGATTACCTCTCTTACTAAACATTAAAGTAAAAGCGTCAAGGGACACCCTGTATAGATATTTGACATTACATTGTGTTGTAATTTCACATTACAACAAGAAATTAAAATATTTACCCATCCAGTATATCATATTTTATTATACAAAAACCCCTACATAAATCTATATTTTTAATTAAACAATTTTTGTACCCATAAAAATATTTACCATATTTGGTCAAAAGACAACAAAATTCCAATAAAACCTAAAAATAAACCTTAACGTTCTAAGAATTCATATAAAAAACTTGCCGCCAAAGCAAGCATTATCTGTCTCACTCGGAGATAATTTTATAAACTCTTCCCTCTCATGGTGTTCAAAATAAAACACATAATTTACGAAACCAAGGTCAGATCTCTGGTCCTACGTTCGAGAGTCTTCGGATTAAGCCGAACGATACAAGCAGCGAGGGTAGCCGCGCCGACGTACACAGCGGCAGTGTGTCTTAAGAATTTGAATGCACCACAAGCTCTGTTTTAATTCTCTCTAAGATTTTACGATATCGTAATTCACTCTATTGACCACAGTGTCAAATTAATATTTCGGCCAAAAATTAAGAAATTTATTTTGGTCTTCTCTTTTAATTGCATAAAGTTGCAAATTACTCTAACCAAATAAATCAAATTTTTTGGTTTTCTCTCTAAATTTGCATTACTGCAAATTAAAAACTCCGATCAAAGAAATAAGTATTTGATCTTCTCTCTTAAGTTGCATAGTGTGGCAAAATTAATGAATTACATAAAAACCATAAGGTGTACTTCATTTTCCAAAACTCTTTAAGTAAAAAGTGAAACAAATAACAAGTTTAAAAATACGAAAAGTGACAAATAGTTATGAAGAAATAAATGAAAAGGAAGCTTTCGTTTACCCTGGTTGTGTACTCTTAAGTTTATAAAATAATTTTATACACTGCTCAAAAACTGTAAGTACTCTTTAATTATATTGAAATCACTGTTTTTTTGGTAATTCTTTCCTGTTTTATAAAATCAATAAGTACCTGCTCTAAAATTTAGTGATGCTAAATTTTAAAACAAAGTGAAATTTAAATAATTTCTGTGGACTAACTCAGTTTGTTAAATCAAAGTGCTTGCGCTAGAAAAAGACAAAAGTAAACAAACGTTTAATTTTAGTCATTTTCTAGTTTAGATTAAAAACATTTGTATTTTTTTTCGTAATAATTGTAGAATTTATTTTAGATAAATTACTAGTTTTTAAAGAACTTATTAATAATTTTAAATGATAATTAAAAAAATCATTTGACCTTTTGTCAGGTAACTAGTAGTTAGTAAGTACCCAATATATACCCTCATTTTTTGTGTGGATAATAAATTGTTTTTAGTTCTGGATAAGTGTCAGATTTTGTGGGTTTTATTGTGAATCCTACCACCCTTTTTGGATTATTCCATATATCGCAGATGATTAGCTAGCAGTAACGGTTAGCCCTCAGTTGTGCTTTATGCTTGACATAGATTCAAGTGCAAACGCTACAAAATGGTCCTTCGAGCCGGATCACATTAAGCGCTCAAAATTTGACACATTTCAGCACACATTTTGACATGTTATATTTTTAAACTTTTATTGTTTTTCTCTCTACTTACTTTGTACTCTAACATTTGTATAATATTTCAAATTTATACAGAAACTTTTTAAAAGCAAAGTTTAAAAATGAGTCTCGAAACTCTTACAAAAAAGAAGTGCCCAAAAAGGGTATATTACTAGAATTATAAATAGAGTAGCTCAAATTTTTGATACTTCAACAAATCCAACTGATTTTAAAACTCTCTTAGATAAATTAGAACAGTATTTTGATAATTATAATTCACTACAAGATGAAATAGAAGGGCTTCTTGTTGAGGCAAAAATTGATGATACTGAAGATAGACTAATAATTGAAGACAAGTATTATAAATACTCAACTTTACTCAAAGATAAAATAACAGAGTTAACGCTTTTAAATAGTTCCTGTGGCCCAGCCGCTTCACAGCAATCCTCACCTCCTCGAACAAATACAAATTTACCTCAAATAAACATAAAACCTTTTAAAGGGGATGCATCTGAATGGACTACTTTCAGTCAACTCTTTGAAACTCTTATAATTAAAAATACAAACTTATCAAATATTGAAAGATTTATTTACTTAAAATCATATTTAAGAGAAGAACCTCTAAAATTAATCGATAATATCCCAGTAACTGAACAAAACTTTAACTCTGCTTTCGACATTTTGAAAAAACGATATGAAAATAAGTTTTATGTAATAAATACTCACTTAGTTTCCCTTTTGGAAGGTACCCCAGTAGCTAAGTCTAGTGTAACAGCGATGCGCGAATTTGTTGTTAATTGTAAAAGAATATTACAATCTTTACGTAATCTACAATACAGCTATCAAGAATTATTTGAATTTATTTTAATCTATTTATTAGGAAAGAAAATTGATTTTACAACAAAAAGGCATTTCAATCGGGACGCGATCAAAATGTTTTACCAACTCTCGACGAATTTTTAGAATTTCTTGATAGGCAATGTGTAATTACGGAAAATTTAACAAGTCAGGAAGTAACTTCCACTCAAAAAACTACAAGGGTAAACAAACCTTCTCTTCACTCTTACTCTGATCAAAATCACACAAGTAAACAATGTTTATACTGTAAAGAACCCACGCATTCAATTTATACTTGCTCTAAATTTAAAAATTTGCAACTTCACGTTAAAAGAGATTTTGTTAACAATAAAAAACTTTGTTATAATTGTCTCGGCTTTTCACATTCATATAATGAATGTACCTCTAAATGTTGCTCTATTTGTCTCAAAAAACATCACACTTTGTTACATAACTCACAACAACCCTTACAGAAATCAAAATCAAGGTCAACTTCCAAATAGACAAAATCAAGGTCAAAACAGACCTGGTTTACCTTCTAATGTTCGACAAACCAATAACTCAACTTCACAAAACCCCAGACAACAAAACTCTCAAAATAATAATAACACTGACTTGCAAAATAATACAAGCACAACCTCTCGAAATAATACTCAAAGCCTAACCCCTATAACAAATAATAACAATCCCTCAAATGAATCACATACGGTTTCTGCTCTCTCTACGAAAGGTACTCAAGTCCTACTTTCAACAGCTTGTGTAACTTTATATGACTCTCACAATAACCCTGTCTCGGTAAAGGCCATTTTGGATAATGGATCGCAAAATTCTTTCATAACTGAAAAACTTGCACAAAAATTAAACTATCGTCCGTATTTTCACAATACCAATATTTCTGGAATTGGTTTAAGTAAACAAGCCTCAACAAAAATGGTAAATATTACTATTTATTCTCAACATTATGGACATAAACAGTTTAATGCTTCATGTGTGATACTTCCCCAGATAACTTGCTCATTACCTCACGTTCCCATAAATGCTCACTCATGGAAGATTCCAAGCGATATTGTTCTTGCGGATCCCAAATTCGCCGAACCATCTGAAATCAACTTACTGATTGGTTCTGATCTTTTCTATCAACTCTTAGCTCGTGGCCTAATACACTTAGGTAAAAATCTCCCCACACTTATCAATACCCATTTAGGTTGGGTGATAGGTGGAAAGTACCCCTCAAGTTCACACTCAAATAAACAACACTCGTACATTACTATGACACAAAACATACCAGACAATGTATCACTCTTCATTCAAAATAACGAATTCCCTTCTCTTGAGAATTTAATCTCAAAATTTTGGCAAATTGAAGAACTGCCTCAAACAAAAATTTTATCTCCAGAGGACAAACTTGCAGAAAAAATATTCAAAGACACTACAAAAATTTTGGAAAACGGTAAATTTCAAATAGACTTACCACTTAAAACACCCGATGAAAATCTCAAATTAGGAGACACTCTTCATATAGCCACCAAAGATTCGAAAACTTAGAGAAAAAGTTTTGAAGGAACCAAACTATTATTCTGAGTACAAAAAATTTATCGACGAATACGTTTCACTTGGACATGCCAAATTTGTCCCACTTACCTCTACAATTAACTCAGTACCCAAATATTTCTTACCCCATCACGCTGTCATACGCGAGGATAGTGTTAGTACTCGCTTACGTGTTGTATTTGATGGCTCATGCAAGAGCTCATCAGGTTACTCTCTAAACGACATCACCTTAAAAGGGTTTCAAGTTCAACCCGATCTATACGATATTATCTGTCGTTTCCGCAGCTTCAAATTCGTACTAACATCTGATATTGAGAAAATGTTTAGGCAAATATTTGTAAATCCCAGTCAAACATTTCTACTTAACATTCTATGGAGAGACACTCCCAATGAAGCACTAAAGTGTATAGAATTAAACACTGTCACATACGGAACAAATTCTGCTCCTTTCTTAGCAACAAGAGTTCTTAATGAAATAGCTCATAATAACAAAAACGAATATCCCTTAGCATCTAATGCTTTACTTACCCAAACTTACTGTGATGACATACTCTCTGGAGTTGACAGACAAGAAGATTTAGAAACTCTATATAAACAATTAAATACACTTCTAAACCTATTTGGTTTTCCTCTACACAAATGGTGTAGTAACTCCTCTAAATTTTTAAAGACAATTTCTCACACCACTGATCGTGACATCGACTTTGACGACACACCCAACAAAGTACTGGGACTCAGATGGAATCCCGTTTATGATTATTTTTCTGTTTCAAACCCCAAAAAGGTTTTTCTGAACCATTTACAAAAGAAAAATTTTATCTACAATAGCACAATGCTATGATCCTCTTGGTCTCCTAGCTCCAGTCATAGTTATAGGAAAACTCATCATGCAAAAACTTTGGTCCTTAAAAATTAACTGGGACACACCTATAACTGATGATGCAATCTTGCAAGAATGGAAAAAGTTTATATCAAATCTTTCTCTTTTACAAAATTTAAAAATACCTCGTTATCTTTTTCTTGATAAACCAATAGTCGACATTCAAATACATGGCTTTGCAGACGCAAGCATGAAAGCATACTCAGCTTGTGTTTATCTACGAACAGTATATTCTGATAATTCAGTATCTTCATTTTTAATTTCCTCAAAAGCCAGAGTTGCACCTTTAAAAACAGTTACCCTACCTCGACTTGAACTTTGTGCCATGCTTCTACTTTCTCAACTTGTTAATAAACTTTTATCAATTTATGAACAAAGAATTACCCCAAATTCAGTCAATCTGTGGACAGATTCCCAAATCGCTCTGTGCTGGGTGCGCAGTGACCCATCTCGATGGAGTGTCTTTGTCTCTAATCGTATTGCACAAATTCAAACATTAACTGCTGACAAGTGCACATGGCGTCACGTAAATTCAGCTAACAATTCTGCTGACTTACCATCCAGAGGTGTGACTATAGCTGATATCCTTGACTCAAAATTATGGTGGCATGGTCCCAATTTTCTTCTTGACCCCAAACTTGACCTTTCCAAATACGACTTTACTCCCACTGTAACGGAATTACCCGAATTAAAGAAAAATACATCTCAGATCTCTACAATGTTCATTTCAACTGAAAACACTCAAAATGTCTCTTGTTCTCGTATTGCTCCCTGCAATCAAGCATCTCAAAACTCAGTCAAACATGACATTTCTTGCACAGCTTTCTTCTTAAATTACTCTAAATTTTCAAAATTACAAAGAGTGATTGCATACATTTTTAGATTTTTTAATAACTTAAAAAATAAAAAATATATATCTGGACCTCTCTCAGTAAAAGAATTAGACTCTTCTCGAATTTGTATATTAAAACTAATTCAATCTCAACACTTTTCAAGGGAAGCTTCTCAATTAAAAAACGATAAATTAATTTCTGATAAGGCTCTTAGAAAACTCAATCTTTTCATTGATAAAAATGATTTGATACGTGTCGGGGGTAGATTGGCAAACGCTAATATACCTTTCGATCATAAACACCCAGTTTTACTACCCTCTAAGAATCATGTCGTAGAAATGATGTTAAAACAAGAACACTTAAGATTAGGCCATGCTGGGGCTCAAAATGTACTTTCAAATTTTAAACTTAAATACTGGCCTTTAAATGGCCTTCGCACCATTAAACGAATCATACACAATTGTATTACTTGCTTTCGGTTCACTGCCCAGCCTTCAGAACAGCTGATGGCTGATTTACCTCAAGATAGAGTCCAAATAAATCGTACTTTTAGCCGCGTAGGCATGGACTATGCTGGTCCCTTCTTTTTAAAATCATCAAATCTCCGCAAGTCACCAATAGTTAAATGCTATATGGCAATTTTTGTGTGCATGACAACCAAAGCTGTCCACATTGAACTAGTGTCTAGCCTGTCAACACAAGATTTCATTCTTTCTCTAAAACGCTTTATTTCCAGACGTGGAAATCCCATCACTATTTATAGTGATAATGCTACAAACTTTGTTGGGGCAAAAACCAACTATATGAACTCTATCAATTTTTTCAAAATAAACAAAATACAGACTCCATAAAGGAATTTCTTTCTACAACTGAAATAGAATTTAAATTCATACCTCCCAGAAGTCCGCATTGGGGTGGAATCTGGGAGGCCGCGGTTAAAAGTGCTAAATATCACATACACAGATTAATAGGAGAAACAAAACTCACTTTTGAAGAATTTTATACTGTTTTAGTCCAAATAGAGGCTATATTAAATTCAAGACCACTTTGTGCAATTTCAAACGATCCTAACGATTATCAAGTTTTAACTCCTGGTCATTTTTTGATAGGCACAAGTCTTACAGCACATCCTGAAAAGGATGTTACTGAAATTTTCACAAATCGACTTAATATTTACAAAAGACTTACACAGGTACAACAAACGTTTTGGAAAAAATGGAAAGTTGACTATCTAAATCGACTACAAAACAGACCCAAATGGTTTCAACACTATCCGAATTTAGAAATAAATTCACTGGTTCTTTTAAAAGACGACGAAACCCCTCCTCTTAAGTGGCCTTTGGCTCGAATTTTAGAAGTGATCCCTGGTAAAGATAACCGTGTTAGGGCAGTTAAAATTAAAACTCAAGATGGTGTCTTTACAAGAAGTATCACGAAAATTTGTCCTCTACCTAAACAGGACACCCCTGAGTTATTTTCAGAAAAATGACTTTTAATTACGTTAACTTCATTCATCGTTTCTCTAACTTGACATATGTATACATTGTATATCTTCCATACTCTTTGTTTACTATCTCTTTTGTTCTCGTTTTGAAGCTACAACGCTTCAACGGGGGCAATATGTTGTAATTTCACATTACAACAAGAAATTAAAATATTTACCCATCCAGTATATCATATTTTATTATACAAAAACCCCTACATAAATCTATATTTTTTAATTAAACAATTTTTGTACCCATAAAATATTTACCATATTTGGTCAAAAGACAACAAAATTCCAATAAAACCTAAAAATAAACCTTAACGTTCTAAGAATTCATATAAAAAACTTGCCGCCAAAGCAAGCATTATCTGTCTCACTCGGAGATAATTTTTATAAACTCTTCCCTCTCATGGTGTTCAAAATAAAACACATAATTTACGAAACCAAGGTCAGATCTCTGGTCCTACGTTCGAGAGTCTTCGGATTAAGCCGAACGATACAAGCAGCGAGGGGTAGCCGCGCCGACGTACACAGCGGCAGTGTGTCTTAAGAATTTGAATGCACCACAAGCTCTGTTTTAATTCTCTCTAAGATTTTACGATATCGTAATTCACTCTATTGACCACAGTGTCAAATTAATATTTCGGCCAAAAATTAAGAAATTTATTTTGGTCTTCTCTTTTAATTGCATAAAGTTGCAAATTACTCTAACCAAATAAATCAAATTTTTTGGTTTTCTCTCTAAATTTGCATTACTGCAAATTAAAAACTCCGATCAAAGAAATAAGTATTTGATCTTCTCTCTTAAGTTGCATAGTGTGGCAAAATTAATGAATTACATAAAAACCATAAGGTGTACTTCATTTTCCAAAACTCTTTAAGTAAAAAGTGAAACAAATAACAAGTTTAAAAATACGAAAAGTGACAAATAGTTATGAAGAAATAAATGAAAAGGAAGCTTTCGTTTACCCTGGTTGTGTACTCTTAAGTTTATAAAATAATTTTATACACTGCTCAAAAACTGTAAGTACTCTTTAATTATATTGAAATCACTGTTTTTTGGTAATTCTTTCCTGTTTTATAAAATCAATAAGTACCTGCTCTAAAATTTAGTGATGCTAAATTTTAAAACAAAGTGAAATTTAAATAATTTCTGTGGACTAACTCAGTTTGTTAAATCAAAGTGCTTGCGCTAGAAAAAAGACAAAAGTAAACAAACGTTTAATTTTAGTCATTTTCTAGTTTAGATTAAAAACATTTGTATTTTTTTTCGTAATAATTGTAGAATTTATTTTAGATAAATTACTAGTTTTTAAAGAACTTATTAATAATTTTAAATGATAATTAAAGAAAATCATTTGACCTTTTGTCAGGTAACTAGTAGTTAGTAAGTACTCAATATATACCCTCATTTTTGTGTGGATAATAAATTGTTTTAGTTCTGGATAAGTGTCAGATTTTGTGGGTTTTATTGTGAATCCTACCACCCTTTTTGGATTATTCCATATATCGCAGATGATTAGCTAGCAGTAACGGTTAGCCCTCAGTTGTGCTTTATGCTTGACATAGATTCAAGTGCAAACGCTACACATTGGTTATTTCTTTCATCACTTCCGGTTTAACCGGTAATGCCTCCTACTTTTTAATTTTAAATGGCAATACCGGTAAATTGTATTCTATTTTATTAAAAGGCAACATTTCTAATACAGTAACATCTCATATGTAATTCTTTGATACTTTGCTTTTAACTATTTAATTTTTAAATTGCAATCTAGAGTACCATGATTAGGCTAAAATGATTACCTTAAGCTCAAGTAATCATGGAGAAATAGATTACCGACTTTTATAGACAGAATATAAGTTTGAAAAATCCTATTTTTGGCCATAACTCGATTTATTCAAATGGAACGAGGGTAACTCGTTAAAATATCATAAAATAAAATTGTATTTCAAATAATTTGATACTTCTTGCATGATAATCTGGAAAAGGCTTTTTGCAAAAAAAAATATACTAATAAAATATCTCTCGCATGTGTTTTCGTTATTTTAATATTTACTTTTTTATTCTTTTACTTTTTAAAATTAACAGTAGAATTTAAAAAAAAATGCTATTACCTATTTTTTAAAATTTGTTTTAATGTTAAGTATCTTTCTCCAAATTAAGCTCATTAGGTAGCAAAAAAGTTTTGTTAAACAACAATTTTTTTCCAACCCTTTTTATTTGCCAACCATCGACGACACTATTTTACAACAATACAAATTTTTTGATTGATTTTGAAAATTTTCCAGGGAGTTTATTTTTATTTGTTTTCTAGGAAAGAGCCTTTTCCAAAATATCATGTATGGAGTACCAAATTATTTGGAATAAAATATTCTTTTAGAATATGCTAACGAACCGACCTCGTTTTATTTGAGAAAACAAAGTTATGACCATAAATAAGATTTTTCGAACTTTTACTCCGTCTGAAGATGTCGTAAAAAACAAAAAACGATCTATTTTTTGTGGCTACTTGATGCAAAAATAAACCGTTTTGCCTGATCATGACACTGTAGACTCAAATTTAAAAAATAAAATATTTAGAGGCAGAAATGTCAAACAATGACCAATGAGGTACCATTGTATTCAGAATGTTGTATTTTATCGAAATTTACCTGTGGTGCCATTTAATACTTAAAAGTAGCAGTAATTTCCGGTTAAACCGAAAGTGATAAAAATAGCTAAATAGATTAAATAATGTACAATTAGGTCAAATATTGATGTACCAAATTACATTTTTCTATTCTAAAAGGTAATAAAGTTGTAGGGGGAACCACATGTAAGAAACATCACACATAATTATATACAGAGGAATCACGGATTCATTATGACAAAATATTAGGAGTTAACCAAACATACTTATGTTAAAAAGTAATAAAAAAATATAGTGTTTTAAAGAACATAAATATATTAAACTTATATTATAATTTTTGATAATTTTCAAATAATGTATTATTGTATATTGGGGTTTTCTGACTTGAGAAATTCCGATTTAATGTTTATTTCTAGGTGTTTTCTAGTGAACAACACTATTTTTAATTTTTATAAAACGTCTTAATTTTTTTGTGCTTTCCTGTGTGTACCATGATATTTGTAGTTTATCTGTATGCCATTCTAAAGAGCGTATACATTTTACCAAACATGGCACTTTTTCACTGGATTCATTTTAGAACCGAGCGGGCAATTAAAATCCTTTAAAAAGTATCTTGTATTACTTAACGCTCCTTGTACTCTAAATTGTGGTAGTGAATGTTTAGTTGTTAAAACCAAAACTTCAGTAGTTTCACTTCTAAATTTGGAACACAAGGAATGTGCTCCAGATATCCAGAACATTTGGTTTTGAGTGTACATCAAACCTGGCAAGAGTGGCTCTTCGTAGTTTCTTCTTCTCCATCTCTGGTAAGCTAAGTAGGCATTTTTACCTGCTCCATTATCGGCAATGTTTTCTCCTTGGGTGTTAATTCCATTAAGCTAAAATACATTGAAAAAAATATACATTTTTAGATACAAAAATTAAAGATCAACTTACGCAACGAATGTAAAGCATTAAATAATATTTGTTGTGTGCTGTTACTTATTAGGAACGACTCAGTATTTAAAATATATTTTTTTTGTTATATATTATTTATTGGGTTAATTCTTTGCTAAATTTGTACCAAAATATCTTGCTTCAGTTTTGACTTACTGTATATGCAACAAGATAACCTTTATTTTGGGCAAGGATTGTTGCAAATGTTTTAAAACACACCGTATATTTAGCTACTAATTTTATTTACATTTTATAAACAAGCAACCATCCCAAAAGTTGTTTTTATTTGCAGTTTTCTTTGAAATATTACTTTATACTTCTTATAGTATATCCATAGATGGGGTTTACAAGAGGACAAATGGACCAAAAATTTATTTTTTCCAAAAGAAGTCATTCTTTATAAAAATTTTTGCTTGTAAAAAATGTGATTTACAAAGAAAAAAAATGATTTTGTAAACAGGGTTTGCAATTTCTTCAATAGTAAACTACCTTTATTTTTCATTTTTAAGCAAAATGTCATTGGGAAAATTTATTTAGAATTAAATTTGCAATCGCTAAATACTATATTACAAAATTTTATTAAACTCTATAATTTGGCAAAAATGCGTTAATTACATTGTTTACAGCTAAAAGTAAATTATAAGAGTTTTCTAGGTCATTTTATTATAAACATTTAAAATAATTAATTTTTGATACCTCTAAGATCAGTTTTATGAAACTATTTGATACCCCTGTAAGATTAATAAAGTAATTCAAAATGCTGTTTTATTTCTTTTTTTTTTAATAATCATTTGCTTAAAAATTAAAAATAAGGGGTAGTATAGATAGTATAGTTTACTTTGGAAGGTAAATCATGTTTTTTAAATGTGTAGACGAGATCAACATTTTCTCTTCGTAAATCATATTTTTTACGAGTAAAATGTTTTGTCAAAAGTTATTTTTTTAGGTGATTTTTTTATCCATTTTTCCTCTTGTAAACCCCATCCGTGGACAGTCTGTATACACGGAGACGGTGCAAAGCGAAAACAAAGCAAGCTCAATTAGTCATCTCCGAAATGTTAACATTTAGGCTTTTTTGTATAATCTCTACCTGCTAGCGTTCAACACAATAAAAAAATAATATGTTCTAGTACTAAATTAGAAGCTAGTATTTATATTTCTATTGGATACAACTTACAAGCAACATAAATATGTAGATTTACTTTAGCCAGTTTTGTTTGTACATGAAGCCTGTATTTAAATATTATTTAAATATATGCATATAAAACTCAATACAACAATATTTAAACTAAGTTTTAACATAAGCGTATGTATTTTACATTTGGAGAGTTTGCTGGTGAGAAGGGCTTGTCACAACTAAACCTAAACTTGGCATGTCTAGAGTTTTAATCAAGTAAACTATTCACTTGACGGCAAGCACACAGTCAAGCTGAGGCATTGGCAAATTTACTTGACTATAAACTGGTTGTTTTTGTAATGCGTAGTCAGTGGCGGCGAAAGGAGGGGACGGTTCGCCCTGGATGCCAAGCATCAAGGGGTGACAATAATAACTCATTTGCGCAGCCAGAGAATACTTACAGACGAATCACTCTGCAAAGACATCAGTAACTAAATACCAACTTTAGGCAAGGCGTCGAAGGCAGGTACTTACTAAATTGGTGAGCAAGTGATGTGGCGACCAGGTGGTGAGTCAATTTTGAAAATAATCTTTAAAACCTGCGTAAATAAATACAGAAGCGTGCATTAAAAAACAGTTGCGATGGAATGGTGTTGGGCAAGTTTATGGCGTCACTTAAATACCACTAGACTCCGGAATGTTTAATTTTTAAAGACTTTAATGATTTGACCTGCCACTAGCGCACCACCTAGCTGCCACGTCACTCGCTTGCCACTTTAGGGCACGCCGGGCCTTAGTGTTAACCTGCATACCAATATTATATCTTATACCAATATTAATAGAAATGGCCAGAGATGCTGACCTAACATTGTCAGAGAATCTGCAGCGAGCAATGTTAAAATGTAGAATAAATATTCTCGTAACATGTTGCTCAACTTAAAATTTGCAAACGTCGCCAGAAGAAGGTTTTCATGGAATAATTCCTGATCTGACAAAAGTCTACCATGAGTATTCCGCAGAGGATAGAATTTTGGAGATATCATGTCTAAGGCGGCACTTGGATGTTAGAAACGCCAGCATTTCTTCAGCGGCTCAATGGGCTACTTTGAAACTTCTTACAAATAGATTCATTTTAAAATGAGATAATTTTTAACTATTTGTGTTTCGGTGGCTTTATGTGAAAGTAGCTTTTCAAAGTTAAAGTTGATAAAATTCTTAAAGATATGTTCTGTAGTTTGGCGGATTCATTTAATGGATGGTATTTATTTGGGTACACGCCAAAATAAAATTAAAAGTACTAAAAATCAAAAAAATTTAAACAAGTAAAAAGATAATTAAAAATTGACGTTTCGGTAAACAACTCTGATTCATACATTAAAAATTCTAAACATTTCTTAGAGAAATTATCAAACATAGATATTGATCCAAATAATACACTGGTAAGTTTTGATGTTGTAAGTTTATTCACAAATGTCCCAGTGAATAAAACATTAAATATTGTTAGAAATAAATTAGAAAATGATGTCCATCTTGGCGAAAGAACAAAATTAAGCATAAACACTATTCTTGAACTTTTAACTTTTTGTGTCAAAACAACATATTTTCAATATAACACTGATTTTTATAAACAAACCTCTGGCATGGCTATGGGTTCACCTTTATCACCTTTATTAAGTAATATTTTTATGGAAAACTTTGAATCAAATTTTGTAGAAAATTATCAATATAAACCTTTAGTTTGGTGGAGATATATAGATTACATTTTTTCTATATACCAACATGACGAACACTGTTTAAATAATTTTTTAACACACATTAATATACAAGAACCAACAATTAAGTTTACGTTAGAAAAAGAAAACAACTCACAACTACCATTTCTTGACATTTTAATAAAACAAGATTTAAACAATTTTGAAACAAAAATATACAGAAAAACCTACACATACAAATAGATACTTAAATTTTAACTCAAATCACCCAATAATGGTTAAAAGGGAGTTGTAAAAATTTTATTTGATGGAATTAAAGTCATTTGTTCTAATCAAAATATAAATATTGAAAAAGATTATTTAAAAAATATTTTAATTCAAAATAATTATCCTCTTGATTTTATAAAAAATTGTTTCCTTGAATTTGAAACTCCAGTTATAAGACAAAATCAAAATAGACCTATTACAAATTTATTTTTACCATACATTCCCGGACTATCAAATAAAATTTAACGAATAGGGCATAAATTTAATATTCGCACAATCTTTAAAACACAAAACATAATCAGATCTCAATTAACAAAAACAAAATCATACAACTTAAATGAAAATACAAAAAATGTCATTTATAAAATACCTTGCGAATGCAATAAGTTTTATATAGGTGAAACTTGTAGACCATTAGCCAAACGCATAAAAGAACACAGATCATACATTAAAAACACAGAATTTCATAAATAAAAAATCTGCCAACACGCATTTCATAACAATCATAGAATAAACTGGGATGCTTCGAGCATTTTAGCAAAGGAAACTTGTTCTAAAAACGCAAAATCAAAGAAAGTGCGTATATATTATTAAATAAAGATAATTGTGTAGCATCAATTTCAGTTAATTTAAATAACACTTGGTTGCCTTTGCTTGATACTGAAGTATCTTCAGGAAGACTAAAAATTAACTAACTATTCACCTTTTTTGTAAAATAAACAATCAATACACCAGCAACCAGTTATCTATGTCACTATGACACTATAACCAAACAAACATGTTTTGACATTTAAGGTCAAAGTTTTCAGAATATCCAAGAAAAACATAAAAAAATTTTGAATTTTAAACCTAAATAATAGTAAGTTTTTATTTTTATTATTTTTATTCCATTTGTCTTGACAACGGTGGCAGATTTATCACCAAAACGTCGATTTTTAATTATCTTTTTTACTTGTTTAAATTTTTTTGGTTTTTAGTACTTTTAATTTTATTTTGGCGTGTACCCAAATAAATACCATCCATTGATAAAAATCTTTCCTAAGATTCATAACGAGTCAATCCAGGCTTACAAAATTTTTCTATATTATCTTTTTTAAAAAACAAAAAGTCAATTTTGATAACGTTATTAAATGTTTAAGCAAAATAAAGTCTCGTAAGAACGTTAAGTATTTGTTGTTTTATTATGGGGTGTCCCGCAGAAAACCGCCCCGGATGAAAACTCACAATCCGCTGCCACTAAGAGTAGTTTACATTTGGGTAGTTTACTGGCGGTTAAACTTTAAATTTAAAGCAAGTTAAACTTGTCGATAATATAATGTATACATATTTTTAAGTTTATTGGGGAGACTAAAAAAGTGTAGTAAAATGGCCTCCTTGCTTATGTTTGCGCTTGTGTTCGGGTAATTATAGGGGAAATATTAAATATATTAAAGGTATAATTAATTTTAAAGACCAACTTCCAGAAGAATTTTGGATTAGGCAATGAGTGCTTTTAATAACCTACTAAAAACTTAGAACGTAAAGATGTCGAGTCCGTTCGTAAAGTAATTTTATGAGATTATCACCAGTAAGTTCTATTTCTAATATTACAATATTAACACCTTTAAAATTAAAAAGTCTTAATAACTCTTGTAGCATCTTGTTCACAAGCAATATATCTTTTTAATTTATTTATATGATACTTATTTCTAACATCCCACAGTACGTCAAAATTTTCGTAAAAATTAAACAATAAATTTTGTGACTATTCCACTTCATCTTTATTCTTTTCGCCCCAAGAAGAACTGTCTTCGGTACGTTTATTATGAAAACCACCAATTATTAAGTAAACTTGTGCAGTGCCAGTGCCTTACCTTTGCTTTCTACTTGCCGGCAACTGGATAATTTACTTGATTAAAAGTCGACACTTGGCAAGTTTAGTGGTGACAAACACTTTCCATCAGAATATTTTCACATGGCTACTATGCCTATTGCTTTCGACAAGTTTTTTTAAATTTTGGAATTGTAATAATAAAAATAAAAGAGACTGATGATAATATTATAAAATTACTCTTCAAGTCAACTCGCCATCTTTAGTTTTAGCTGTTTTGGTTGTTTTAGTGAACAGTTAATTTTTGCATATAAACTATTTATTATTTCCTTCATAATTCCTTGAACACAGAATATAGTGGCGGAAAGTGCCACTAAACTTGCCATGTGTAAACTTTCAATCAAGTTAACTAATCACTTGCTGGCAGATAGTCAAATTAGGGCATTGACAGTTTACTGGCACAAGAACTGGTGGTTTTTATTAACAAAAGCACACAATTTGCTGGTTTTGGGCAGAAAAATATAAAGATAATATGGAACAGTGACAAAATTATGGAATATTAAAACTAGGGATAATACTGGGTGTTTCACAACTTATCCGAAAAACTTTCAGGGCTAATTCTACAATAAAAAAATGTGAAAAAAAACTTCATATAAACAATGTTCTAAACGTCTACAAGGTATTAAAAATTAAAAAAAAATAAAAATAACACTCTGTAGTTCAAAAACTAAGACGTTTAGAATAAATTTTTATATTAAGTTTTTTCATGTTTTTTTAAGTAGAATTTAAAAATAAGAATAGGTATTTGTTATTGAAGAATTTGATTGTATCGATACGAAATGACCATGCCGAGAATTGGATTTTATTTATTTACGCAAAACCGTACATCAAATAAAAAAAGTCAAGGGGTCAAATTTGTTCCAAATCTAAAGAGAAGGTAAAAAGTATTTTTATTTTAGAAAAATGCAGTGGCGTACCATTTTTTTAATTAAAAAATATTAACCTTAAACCCTCATGGACGACCCTGTTAATATTTATTTTTTTCTTGTATACCACAAAATGTGTTTTGGTGCAAGGCGTGGAAGGCGTCCCCCAAATTTTTTAAAAATATCCTTATTGTTAATAAAATTATTATTAAAAAAAATTATAAAATTACTTAACTTGTCAAAATTGTCCAAATGTAAACTACGCTTTACGTAGAGTAACATAAAAACACATTAAAGGCTTAAGAGAAACAAAAAATTAATTGTATAAATAATTATAGTTTTAAAAGAATTTATTGGGACTAATCTCAAAATGATTAATAGTACCGGCACACAAAAATAACAAGTCAGTTGTTTTGACAAGACCAACTTTTATCTCCATCAGCTTGATTTTTGAGTAAACTGCGAAAAACACCACTTACATATTTCGATTTTCAGCATTTTGTTGGGGATTTTCTTAGTTTAATTAAAACTAAAGCGTGATGGAGCAAAACGGACTTTGGATTCAAATTCAGGGCATTAAAAAACAAAAAAAGTTGGTCTCTGGTCAACACTACTTATCACTTTTTATTTTTGTGTGCCGGTGTAGTTATTAGGATGCTAAATATTAAAAAATAATATGTACTTAAATGAAAAAATTTGTTTTAAAAACTAATAATTAACAAAATAGCAAAAATATTTTGTAGTGTTGGTATCTTAATAAAAAAAACAAATATTTTAAAAGATTTTATTAAATTATATTAAATTTTATCACATTTATTAAATAAAAAATTTAAATTTTAATTTAAATTAAACCTTGTTGCGCTTAATAATTTAAATTTAAAAAAATCGACTTTAAGAAAAAAAAGACTAAAGGAATCACTTCTCTGACTATCAAAAAAAGATATAAAATTTATTCTTTAAATAAATATTGCGTATACACGTTCAGCAACTTTACAAGCTATATAGGCGATTAAAGCAGCAACTAGTCTAAGATCCGGCTATATAAATGGGCCCCCATTCTTTTTTAATGAAATATATATTTTTTTAATGACATATATTTTTTTAACAATAAAATTTATTAATAAATAAATCCCGAGGGTTGGTAAATCATATCCTGCGGTCTGATATAGTGTAATTAAAAATTGAAAAAATGACATGAATACTGCCACTATACGGTTATTTAGTGTGACGTCACACGACGTTGACGTTTTTCTAACCTTCAAGAGCATACCTACTAGAGGCAGCTTGTCGTTTAGCTGTGCTATCAATCGAATGCTTAAAAAGCAATAAGTTTAGCTTTGCATAATCCTATTGATTAGCAGGACCAAAAGAGACAGATTTTATTCTCATCATAATATTTTCTCATATGCTTTTCCACGCTGCCATAAAGGCTGACTCTAACGCTATATCTTTATGGCTTTGTATGGAATTCAAAAAACAAAGATTTCTAAATTTAAAAAAATTAAAATTCATAATTGGCACTATTTTTAGATATTTTATATTAGTTTTATCAAAATGGATTACGAGGAACTTTTCAGCATTAATATCTTCGATTAAGGTTCGTAAAAATTATACTTTTGTTCGCATAGTTATGTTAGGTGAATAAATATCACAAAAACCAAAAAATTTAGAGTCACAGTCACAAATAGTTCACACTAGTCACAAATACTTTAAAACATAACAAAAAACTCATACGCTTTATTTTAGCTTTAAGCACGATTTCCTATAAAAAAATCTATTATTTGGATGCCTTGCCTGCGTCGTGACGTCAGCGCTAAATGCGGGTATTATTTTTTTATTCTTATAAATGAAAAGTTTATAGTATGTAGATAATGTCACAACAGGGTTAACTACCTTTCCTTGGGCATAATACCTGCCAACCAGGTATAAACAGCTTACTTAAGGGTATGTATTTACCGTAATTTTTTAAATATCAAACACGTGTATATAGATCTTTTATTACGAATCCATTGGTATAGGGTTGACTTTTTAAATCTTGGGCTAAGTTGGGGCTTTCTGAGATTTAAAGTTTTAAGGCTCCATAAGAGGTTTAAAATTTTTTATTTTTTTTTAAAGATGGTACGCCACTGCATTTTTTAAAATAAAAAATTTATTTTAAGTCCCCGTTTAGTTTAGAATAAATTTGATCTCTTGACTTTTAGTTTGATGTACGGTGTTTGCGTAAATAACTAGAAACCATTTTTTGACATTGTCAGTTTGTATTCCAAGTCGAGAAATGATTTCTATTTATTTACACGAAAACCATACATCAAACAAAAAAAAAAATCAAAAGATAAAAATTTGTTTTAAACTAAAAGAAAATTTAGAAAAACAAAAATATTTTGACGTGACAACGTCTTATAATTCGTTGAGTCGGCTGCACGCACCAAAAAAAAATGACTCATGCGGCGTTACCTCACTCTGAGGTGTTCCACATAGGGCTTGAAGTGCAAGCGAGAGCGAGGAACGAGCGACAAAGAGGCACCATCGGCCTCCGCATTCGGCAGCGTTCGACATCTGTTTCTCTCCTACTTAAGTGAGCGGTCCGGATGGACAGCTGCTATACAATAATAGATTTACATGTTTTCGTCAAGTATGAAGTGCAAGCAACGATAATTGCGAACCATTCCATCAATATTTTCTTATTACGTTCACTATCGTCAGTAAACCGACTTTGCAGACAACTGATTTTTTTGAAAAAAGTTACGTATCATTTTTTTAATTACCTTCAAACCACTTATGGAGCCTTACCTAACTTAGCCCAGGATTTTAAAAGCCAGCCCTATAGCATTGAATTCGTGTTTAAAAACATCAATATTTTCGTGTTTGATTTTTTTTTAATAAATGAGAAATATATACCCTAAAGTTAGCAGTTTATACCTGCTTGGCAGGTATTAGGCCTCAGAAAAAAAGGATGATGGGTCCATTTATATGGCCGGACCTTGTACCAAACCAAGCGGGACCAATGCGTCGCTGCATAAGGAAGTGTTTACATGCCGGCATTTTTTAAGTTCTGCTTGTAAGTGTTCTACACGCTTTAAACCATTTTCTTTAAAAAGATTGCCCATGAACCTTTTAAAATGGCTGAACGTGTATGCTTGTATACATTAAAAGAGTATACATTTTACCAAACTTTACATTTTTTCACTGGATTCATTTTTTGACCCAATCGGGCAATTAAAATCTTTATAAAGTATTTTGAATTACTAAACGTTCCAAGTACTCTAAACTGTCCGGGGAATGGTTACTGGTTAAAATCCTTATTTTAAGAAATTCACTTCTATATTTGGAGCACCACGTATTTGCTGCAGATATCCAGAACATTTGATTTGGAGTGTACATCAAACCTGGCAAGAGTGGCTCATCGTAGTTTCTTATTTTCCATCCTTTGGTAAGCTAAGTAAGCATTGTTACCTTCCTCCATTATCGGCGATGTTTTCTCCTTGGGTAATAACTCCATTAAGCTAAAATAACGTATAAAAATATACGTACATTTTTTGTTAAAAAGTTAGATAAACATGTTATTTATAAATCTATACGGGTTGCTTCTAAAAGGTGCAGAAAAATTGCTACCGCAAAACTGGAGGCCCAATTATGACGATCTAACCCAACATACATAAGTCCAAAAGTGGACGATTTCGAGGTACAGGGTGTTAAAAATTTATTCTGGTTTAAATTTTTTATAATAACTATGTAAATAATGGATGCTTTGTTATGTCCCATTTTGGTTGTCCCTTATGGGAAACTTGGAAACCATAAGAGATATTAAAAATCTGATACCCCATCCTCGAGCTCTTTTTTGAGAGAAAACATTTATGGTAAAAACAGATCATCGCTATCGCGAAGCGTTTCAGAGATACAGGGTGATTCTCGATTTTTTCACTTTTGAAAAGGCCCTGTAGCTTTGTTGTTATTACAGATACGAGAAAACTAATTGCACATTATAAAGACACTTTTTTCCGTAGAATCCAGTGGCGTAGCCAAAAATTTTTTGAGCTGTCATTTTTGACATATGACCCAAACATGTTTTTTTTTATTAAGGGACACCCTATAAATGATTAGGTAATTAAATTGCTTGTTTTTTTCTGATTAAAATAATATATCATAGTAGGTGGTTTAATAAATTTTTACGTCAAATATTGAAAAAATTATGATTTTAAAGACGCATTGCGGCTTCTATCTGTTTTTTAAATTGTTTTATATTTTTGTTTTAAAAGGAATCTGTCATCCCTAGCTCAGGAGACATTTCCGTAGAAAAAAAACAAAAAAATTAGTTTACAAACAACATACAATAAACAAGTTATATTAATTAAACTTAAAAAAAAAATTTATGCAAGTTTTTTTAATTTTGATTTATTTATTTAATTTTTTACTTTTTATGAATTCCTCCATGTCAACTTTACCAATGGAGCAAAAAAAAAAAAAAAAAAAAATTTAAAGTCCAAAAAAAAAAAATCGGAAATTTTTGACACACCCTGTATAACTTTGATTTTTAGTTTTTTTATACAACATTATCATACTAATACAGTACCAAAAATTTTTTGCTTCAAATTCATAAATAAGTGACGCTATGAATTTTAAATTTAAACATAAAAATAATTATCTTGAATTTTTTGGGACACACTGTATCATTTATATATATATATAATAATATTCTATCCTTATCATATATATTATCCAACCATAACTTCATCCTTATATATTCATAAATAAAATTGTAGGAAATTTTTAGAGTTAAAAATAAAAAAATCATCATTTTAATTTTGAGATACCCTGTATCATTCTCTTATGTTTAACAATATTTCTCACCATCACATTTATTAAATACCAAAATTTCCACCCCTCATTTGTCATGACTAAAATTGTAGGAAATTTTCATCCTTTATTTTCATAAATTGAGGTAGTAGCCTTTAATTTTTTGAGACACCGTGTATCATTTTATTATGCGTATTAATATTCTTGAGACTACACGCGTAACATTTTATTATGCGTATTAATACCTTCTACATCATATATATATTTCAATAAAATCTATATAATTTCATACTATAAATGGGGTAAAGTAAAATTTTTAAATTTTTATAAATAAAGAAATGCGTCTTTAAAATCATAATTTTCCAATATTTGACGTAAAAATTTATTAAACCACCTACTATGATATATTATTTTAATCAGAAAAACAAGCAATTCAATTACCTAATCATTTATAGGGTGTCCCTAATAAAAAAAACATGTCTTGGGTCATATGTCAAAAATGACAGCTCAAAATTCTTTGGTTACGCCACTGGATTCTGACGGAAAAAGTGTCTTTATAATGTGCAATTAGTTTTCTCAGTATCTGTAATAACAAAAAGCTACAAGGCACTTTTCAAAAGTGAAAAATCGAGAATCACCCTGTATCTCTGAAACGCTTCAAGTGATAGCGATGATCTGTTTTTACCATAAATGTTTCTCCAAAAAGAGCTCGAGGATGGGGTATCGAGATTTTTAATATCTCTTATGGTTTCACACGTTTCCCATAAGGGACAACCAAAAATGGGACACCCTGTACTTTAAAAAGATTTTATATTTTCCCGAAATATGCAGCATTTTCTATTTAACTCTAAATCATTCTAATTTTATTTTAGACAAAAAAGTTACCCTTAAACAAGCTAGCGTAGAAAAAAACAAAACAGTTTTGTTTATTTTATTTTTAACCTACATTTTGCTCTTTTACAGTTTTTCTAATAAAATGCGTAATTTTTGAGTTATTCGCGGAAAAACCCATTAAAGAACGTCGACTTTTACTTTGAAAAATTGGTACTTTCAATTACTTGAAAAATATTGGTGTTTTCTAAGACTAACTTTTTAATCGTTTTGTGAATAAAATGAAATACAAAAAAATTCCCCCTACCCCCGTCCCTGAGAGTGCCAACCACCCCCAGGGTATTGGCGCCCTTCGGTTCGATATAGGTTTTGATCCATGGGCTATTTGTCACCTTCTGTTAAAATTGAAAGTCAGTCCATGCGGAATAATAAAATTGCCAGGTGAAATGGTTTTATTTCCTTGTACTATTGTTTTTATTGTTGGCACAAGAGACAAAATACGTGTGAGAGTTTTTAAGAGCCCCTAGTGATTCCGTTTCGATAGGGAGTAAGGTTGTGAGGCTGGATTAGCTATGTCGAAGCTCCTAGGCAATGCAATTTCCAGGACCCCTTTTTGATAAAATTAAGAACCAAAAAATATTTTTTTTTAGTAACGAGGCAAGTATTCAAATTTAATTCTTACCTCACGAAGCATTTTTCTCTCTGGTTGCGCGGGGCCTCTATTTCGTTGCATGGGGTCCCTAGACATGTGCCTACTCTGCCTTATGAATAATCCGGCCCTGAGTAGTTGACGATTTTGTATACACAGTCAACGAATGGGATTTACAAGAGAACAAATGGATCAAAAATTTAATTTTACCAAAAAAGTAATTCTTGATAAACATTTTAGCTTGTTAAAAATATGACTCACGACAAAGGTAATTTTGAATACATAATACTTTAAAAACATTACTATTTCTCTAAGAGTAACTTAACTTCATTTTAAATTTTTGAACCATTTTTATTATATTTCATTTTATTTAAAGTAGCAATATATTCGCTAAGGCAAACATTATCATTTTCTTTTCTTAATAAGTAGGTTATAAAAAGTTCAATGTAACTGATTTGGTGTTATTAGAAATTCATAATTTTATTATTTTTTATTAAAATAACGTGGGAAACTCTAAAATTAGAATAAATATTAATTTATAATTTGCTTATTTCACAATTTTTTAACTGTAAACAGATGTGATTAAATACTCTTTGAATTTTAAATTAGAATTGTTGTACAAATTGTAGAGTTGAATAAAAATATTCTTTTAATATAATTGTCGTTTACAAACTTTATTTTTTAAATACATGCATACATAACAAATAACATTTTGCTTAAAAATAAAAATAAAGGTAGTTTATTCTTGACGAATTCTTGAAATAAAATGTTTTTAAAATTTCGCAAACCCTGTATACCTAATCAACATTTTTTTGTGTTTTATTTACTTTCTAAAATGCTGGCTACTTGGTTTTATAACTTTGCTATAAAACCCAACTATACATATGTACATTTATGTTCCGTGTAAGCTGATATTTATCCAAAAATGAAAACTTACTCATATTATTTCTTTTTTTTTTTTTTTGAAATTATATTATGCAATTGCAGACATATGTATAAAAGCAACATATAAGATACTTTACCCATTTTTATTTGCACATGAAGCCTAAATATGTAAACAAAATAGTACAAAAATATCTGATTTTTTCATTTACGTGGATATACACAACATATAATATATACTACCAAATTATTTTTGTCCCTGTAGGTGAGTGCTACAAAATGTGCACGTACGTAGACAATGCTTTATTATTAATATTAAAAAGTTTTAAACTTCCATTGTATTTATTTTTTTATTTATTCACAGAACGTTCTCTGGGCAGTACTACCCCTGTCTGTTTTTCAAGCGTAATCATTTTTAATGTTAATGTTAAGAAATAAAGACAACGAGAGTCCAAAGTTTTTTTTGGATATTAAATAAAAAATGTACACACTAATTTTATTGATAATATTGGTAAACAAACAGGGCGTTTTAAAAACCGAATTTTTATTGTCAAGTCGGTTATTTTAAATTGAGCACCTTTAATATTTTCAGTAATTTTGGCTCTACTTTATACAAAGAAAATGTACTAATACACTTTACATTAATTATTGCAGGTTTTGTTACATCCACTTATTAATAGTAAAGTAAAAAAAAATAAGTTTTTTTCTTTAAAATCTTTTATCACTGTCAGAGCTACAGGGTGTCCCATTTTGGTTGTCCCTTATGGGAAACTTGGAAACCATAAGAGATATTAAAAATCTGATACCCCATCCTCGAGCTCTTTTTGGAGAAAACATTTATGGTAAAAACAGATCATCGCTATCGCGAAGCGTTTCAGAGATACAGGGTGATTCTCGATTTTTTCACTTTTTGAAAAGGCCCTGTAGCTTTGTTGTTATTACAGATACGAGAAAACTAATTGCACATTATAAAGACACTTTTTTCCGTAGAATCCAGTGGCGTAGCCAAAAATTTTTTGAGCTGTCATTTTTGACATATGACCCAAACATGTTTTTTTTATTAGGGACACCCTATAAATGATTAGGTAATTAAATTGCTTGTTTTTTCTGATTAAAATAATATATCATAGTAGGTGGTTTAATAAATTTTTTACGTCAAATATTGGAAAAATTATGATTTTAAAGACGCATTTTTTATTTTAAAATTTAAAAATTTCCTACCACTTTATTTATAAATATATAAGTATGAAATTTTGGTAAATAATATATATGATGTAGAAGATTATTAATACGCATAATAAAATGATACACGGTGTCTCAAAAAATTAAAATAATTTTTTTATTTTAAAATTTAAAAATTTCCTACAATTTTATTTATGAAAATAAAGAGATGAAATTTTGGTATTTGATAAATGTGATGGTGAGAAATATTATTATACATAAAAATGATACAGGGTGTCTCAAAAAATTAAAATGATTTTTTTTTATTTTTTAACTTTAAAAATTTCCTACAATTTTATTTATGAATATATAAGGATGAAATTATGGTGGATAATATTATTATTATTATATATATATATATATATATATATATATATATATATATATATATATATATATATAAATGATACAGTGTGTCCCAAAAAATTAAAAATAATTATTTTTATGTTTAAATTTAAAAATTCATAGCGTCCTTATTTATGAATTTGAAGCAAAAAATTTTGGTACTGTATTAGTATGATAATGTTGTATAAAAATAAAAATCAAAGTTATACAGGGTGTGTCAAAAATTTTTCGATTTTTTTTTGGACTTTAAATTTTTTTTGTTTTTTTTTGCTCTATTGGTAAAGTTGACATGGAGAATTCATAAAAATAAAAAAAATAAAAAAATCAAAAATTAAAAAAACTTGATAAATTTTTAAGTTTAATTAATATAACTTGTTTATTATTGTTGTTGTAAACTAATTTTTTGTTTTTTTTTCTACGGAAATGTCTCCTGAGCTAAGGGATGACAGATTCCTTTTAAAACAAAAATATAAAACAATTTAAAAACAGATAGAAGCCGCAATGCGTCTTTAAAATCATAATTTTTCCAATATTTGACGTAAAAATTTATTAAACCACCTACTATGATATATTATTTTAATCAGAAAAAACAAGCAATTTAATTACCTAATCATTTATAGGGTGTCCCTAATAAAAAAACATGTTTGGGTCATATGTCAAAAATGACAGCTCAAAAAATTTTTTGGCTACGCCACTGGATTCTACGGAAAAAAGTGTCTGTATAATGTGCAATTAGTTTTCTCGTATCTGTAATAACAACAAAGCTACAGGACCTTTTCAAAAGTGAAAAATCGAGAATCACCCTGTATCTCTGAAACGCTTCGCGATAGCGATGATCTGTTTTTACCATAAATGTTTTCTCCAAAAAGAGCTCGAGGATGGGGTATCGGATTTTTAATATCTCTTATGGTTTCCAAGTTTCCCATAAATATAGCTTTATTTTGACATTTTTTTGAATTTTTAAGTGGTTTTTCTTTATTTGTTTGTCTCTCTGTAAGTTCACGGGGGTCAATAGGGTTAAGTACTTCTGATCTTTTACCTCGGGACCAGGACCGCTCTCATTGCAAAACGTATTTGTCGGGTTGCTCAAAAAAGAACTACGATATTTATTAAAAGAATGGGTGTACAAAAAAACATATTTTACCATTAAAATTTTATTCAAAACTCGGTAAAATATTTCTCTTTACACTGGGATTTTTTACAAAGTTACCAATGACAGACTAAACACATAATCTGATTGTCAATAATTTAAATAAATACAATAAAATATAAAAACGGATTTGAATACTGATAAAAAATACCAATCTTTTTTTTTTTTTTGTTGTTCTGGTATGGTTTACATAAAGTAAAAAGAAACTTGATGTTTTAAAAAAGATTCTGTATAATAACATAAAATCTTCATCTAAACTGTACGTCATTTAATAAATTTTAATCAGCTAAGTTGGTGTTAAACTTAACAAATAAAACGGTCAGACAAATTAAATAAAAACACTATTACACTTCTTAATCAAAATAAAAACATTGCAAATAAAAAAGCTATTAAAATCACTGGTCCGACTTAGTACCAAAATATATGAGGCTCATTAAGTTACGTCATCATTTTGCATGATAAATTTTACGTATATATATCTGTACACTTAAAACCGTATACAATTTACCAGACTTTACATTTTTTCACTGGATTCATTTTGGACCCAAGAGGGCAACTAAAATCTTTTATAAAGTATTCCGAATTACTGAAAGGTCCTAGAACTCTAAATTGCCCGGGTGAGTGGTAACCAGTTAAAATCCTAAGTTTAAGAGACTCCTTTCTATATTTGGCGCACCACGTATTTGCTGCAGATATCCAGAACATTTGGTTTGGAGTGTACATCAAACCTGGCAAGAGTGGCTCTTCGTAGTTCCTTTTTATCCATTTCTGGTAAGCTAAGTAAGCTTCTTTAATTCCTCCATTATCAGCAATATTCTCTCCTTGGGTGTTAATTCCGTTAAGCTAAAATAACGTGTAAAAATAGTCATTTTATGTTAAGAACTTTAACAAAACGATTTTTTTTTCAAAAAATATTATAAAAAAAAGTAAAAAAGATGAAAAAAATCCGTGTCCGTAAAAGTAAGACGAAAGACGAAAAACTTAACAAAGGATAACATTATTTTTTGCTTTACTTAGAAAGAAGTAGTTAAAGTATATTTTTTTATCTACCATTAAAGACAAAGTCAGCAGCACTTAATCAGGATACAACATAATTGTTTTCTTGGAATTAACAACATCAAATAATCAAGAAGTAAAATGAAACTACTTTAATTTAATAACTACAGTATATCTATCATTTACGAGACTTTAATAAGATTTACATTTGTTTCACCTTGTATATAAAATAAACTTTAACTGTTTATTTTTGTTTAAAAATAATACCTAAGCAAAAATATATGTATTAAAAAACCAGTAACCATAGAGCAGTACTTTTTAATACGATTTAAATAAATAGCAAGATTTGTGCTCATGCATTTCTTGTGTGGAAAAGTTAGAAAATATTTAGATTTTAAAACATTGTTGACAAAACTAAGACCTCCTCTGTATTTACTTACTGTTGGTCCCTTGACCAGAAATGAAATTGACAAATCCTTCTTAGGGTGGTCCCTTTTGACGAGTCTACCACCAATATATATATATATACTATATATATATGTATATCATATATATATATATATATATATATATATATATAGGACTGTTTCCGCAATAAACAACCTGCTGTATAACTTTAGTCAGTCGAGACATACAGCGTCTACCAGGTATATATATATAGGTATAGAAGTATATATGAAACAAAAAGTTTAGAATTTTTAAACGTCATTTGGGAAAACTGCTTGCATGGTCCGAAACCAATGAATACAAAATTTTACTCTAGTTGGTATTATACAGGGCGAGTTATAACCTAAAAATATTAAAAATGCCCAGGAGATAACTCCTTTTTTTAAAATAGAATAATTGTATATATAAGTAATATGTTGTAGAGAATTGAATTTTATGTCAGAACTTGCAGTTAAAGCATGAAAGGTAAAAAAATTGAATTGTCAATTTTTACATTACGCATTACAACTTGCAAAATTGGCAAAAGGAAGCAAACATTAAAAAAATTTAATAATTTTAAATGTTTTAAAAATTCGCTTCTTTAAGCCAAGTATTTTAAAAACTGTCAATGCATATTGTAATAAATTTACAGAAACATTTTTTCTACTTAAATTCTTAAACTTTATATTTTGACATAAAATAAAATTCTCTACAACATTTACTTATACAATTTTGCCCTATTTCTAAAAATAAAAGTACTTTACTCTTGGTCATTTTTCATATTTTTAGCGATAACTCACCCTGTATATTACCAATCGGAGTAAAATTTTGTATTTATTAGTTTTGGACCATGCGACCAGTTTTTCCAAAAGGACGTTTAAAAATTTCTAAATTTTTGGTCTATTTGTCCTCTTGTAACACCTCTCCTGGGACACACTGTATGTACTAAATGTCTTACTTTTTAAATTACAGGGTGTTAAATTTAAAAAAAAATGGTGTTTTTTTATAATAACTTTAATACCACCTTAGATATTTTAAAATAAATTGTGGGACGCCTCCTATGCTCTAAAAGACATTTTTTGGCATACAAGAAATTTTAATTTGTCGGTTTCGTTCATGAGGGGTTTAAATTAAATACTTTTTAAAGAAAAAATGGTTTGCCACTGCATTTTTCTAAATAAAAATCATTTTTCAAATGCCCATTTAGTTTGACACAAATTTGATCATTTAACTTTTTTCATTCGATGCACGGTTCTCGCGTAAATAAATAAAAATCGTTTCCCAGCACTGTCATTTTGGGATAATATCAAATTCCACAGTGAAAATTTACCTTCAATATTAATTATTTAATTAAAGATCAATTCAATAGTAAAAAGCCACAAGCGTCATGCAAGTACGGACGGCAATCAACTATCGCTGTCTAAACGCGTCGTTTAAATGGTGTGCCTGCAACAAAAAGAAGAATAATTGAAAGTGAGACAGAGGTGATGACCACCTGGGAATCTTTATTATAGACGTTTAGTCTACATAGGTATTTGACCATGTTAGAGGAACGATTTTTATTTATTTATACGAAAATCGTGCATCAAATTAAAAAACTCAAGGGATCAAATTTGTGTCAAACTAAATGGAAGTTTTAAAAACTATTTTTATTTTAGAAAAATGCAGTGGCGTACCATATTTTCTTTTAATAATATACACCTCAAATCTCTCACGAACGATCCTGGTAAAAATTTCTTTTTTCTCGTATGCCAAAAAATGAATTTTGGTGCATATGGAGCGTCCTCAAATTTTTTCAAAATATCTAAATTGGTATAAAAGTTATTATAAACATATTTTTTTTAAATTTTTAACACCCTGTAGTTTAAAAACTAAAACGTTTAAGAGAAATTTCATTAAAAAGTTTTTTTTTATATTTTTATTATAGAAGTAGCCCTTAAAGATTTGTCGGGTAAGTTGTGAAACATCCTGTATGTGGAATCGGCGCTTTAAACCAGTCTGTCAATGTCAAATGTTTCGTGTGTCGGAGTAGGCAAGTACTTTTTGTCGAACAAGTTTACCACAATATTCTACATGCAATTTTTAAACATTTTGCCAAAAATCGTAAGGGTTACAATCATGCAAACCATGAGACTCAAACTCATGTTTTGGGTATCGGATGATAGGCGTGTTTCGTGACTATGACCCTTACGATTTTTTAACACAATGTTTAAAGATTGCATCTAAAACATTGTGGTAAACTTGTCGGACAAAAAAAGTGACGCTTTCGCCCAGTCTGACACCCGAAATATTTGACATTGACAGGCTAGGTTTAAGCGTTGGTTCCATATATGGCGGTATGAATATTCGTGGTAGACTTGTAAAAATAACCCCTAAAAAGGATTTAAAATTGTTCTTATTATGAAGTCCATTTCATTACTGGCCCAGGAACTATATTGTAGTTTATTTTAATATTACAAACAAATTATTATCGCTAATTTTAACTTACCGTATTTTTTTTTCTTTATTTCTTCTAAGCTTACTATATTATCTATGCGTAAGTGTATATTGCTCTGTAGCAATACTTATTAGAATGCGTATAGTGTATATACAATTTATACAAGCTTGTACATGCCTATTAGATACAAAACAAAAGCAACATAAATTTTAATCTACTTTACCCATTGCCATTTGCACACGAAGCCTACATCACAAGATATAAACAAAAAAATACAAATTTAAAATTATTTGGAGGTTTTATTAAAAATATCTAGACTAAGTTCACACTTACGTAGCATAACATTCAAAAAATGGGTTTAGAAATATATTATTATATGTGTATAACTACTTAGCGTATCTTACGTATAAAACACAAAAATCTAATTTATATAAATATTATTGTTCTAAACTAATTTTCCTATCACTACAAATTAACGCAAGGTATATAAGAGTGACCAAATAGAAAATATTTTTTCCAAATCTTCAATCTGGTAAAAATGATGGGCGGGATATAAGTGTTATACAGAGTGATTTAAAAATCAATAATGAAACATAAGAGGGTGATTCTACTTGACAAAATAAGAGTAGAGCTTCATATAATTTTTTGAAAATGTCATTCGTTTTCGAGTTACAAGCCGTTCAATTTTTATTTTGGTTTTTCGCCATATTGCATTTATTTTTAACCAATCCAGTTGATATTGGGTACACAAATTAAGCTTTGCAGATTTTAAAATTTTAAGACAATAGTACTTTTTTAAATACCGCCAGAGGGCACTTTACCTAAAACCTAAAATTTATTTACATCATTACTTTCCTATTTTGACAGATATCGCAAAGCTGGTGGTGCCATTTTATAGACAATCAAAAACTTAAAAAATAAGGTACTCTTTATTAAAGTCGATAAACCTCACCGTTTAGATACCAATAGACATCAAAGTTTTCATCAATTTCAATCAAGTTACCTGTAACTCTCAACCGACAAACTTTACGGGGCGATTCGACAACAGAAAAAGAAAAAACTTTATATAAACATATGTCCTAATCGTCTTAGTTTTTGAACTACGGTGTGTTAAATATTAAAAAACAACTAAAAATTATTTTTAAAACCCCGTAGTTCAAAAACTAAGACGTTTAGGACATATGTTCATAAAAAGTTTTTTCTTATTTTTTGTTGCAGAATCGTTTGGTTAAGTTTGTCGGTTGAGTTACTGGACACCCTGTATGTATGTAGGTAATTTGATTGAAACTGATGAAAACTTTAATGTCTATTGGTGCCTAAACGGTGAGGTTTATCGACTTTAATAAGGAGTACCTTATTTTTAACTTTTTGATTATCTATTAAATGGCGCCCCCAGCTTTGCAATATCTGTCAAAACAAAAAAGTTATGATGTAAATTAATTTTTACTTTTAGGCAAAGTGCCCTCTGGCAGTATTTAAAACTAGTACTTTTGTCTTAAAATTTTAGAATCTGCCAAGCTCGATTTGTCTACCAAAGATCAACTGGATTGGTTAAAAATAAATGCAATATGGCGAAAAAACCAAAATAAAAATTGAACTTTGACGGCTTGTAACTCGAAAACGAAGGACATTTTGAAAAAATTATATGAAGCTCCACCCTTATTTTGTCAAGTAGATTCACCCCTTAAGTTTCGTAATCGATTTTTGAATCACCCTGTATATCCAGTATAAGTTTTTAGCTCCAAAGTTGGTAAATATTATTACATAATTTTTAGGTGGTAAATAACTTGCTAAAAAACCTAAGAAAATATTAATACTTTTTTAATTTTCTTAGAATTAAAAGGCTATTTAGTTTATGTATAAACGACATCCAAAATTAAAATAATTCCTTTATAAAGAAGTTCTACAAAACCTTGCTTTAAATATGGCTATGATATTACCGTAAAATCAGTCACACATTGCATTAAATACTTAAATTACCAGATCCTTAAAATTAGAAAATAAACATCGTTAGTTATGCTATTATAGGGATAAAAAATATTACTTACTGGCCCTATAACTATGCATAATATTGCACCTATAGCCTAAAATATACTTTTAAAAATTATTTAATTATAGTACTTAGCAAGAATTTTAAAACTATTTTTACAATATTTTACGTATATTTAAATATATCTAATAAAAGTTTTAAATAAATAAAAAAAATCAAAATTTTCTAAGATACAGCGTGTCTTCGGAAATTCTTACCAAATAATTATTGACAGCAACAAAAATAAATTTCCACAATAATATTTGTATCTTAGATATACAAGGTAGCTAGAAAGAAGCTATTAAAATAAATTAATCGATTGTTAAAACAAGGTAAAAAGTAAAAAATTTCTTGTCCTCACTTTTTCTAAAAATTTGTTTTTGTCCTTTTGTAAACATTTTTTAGCGCAAGTGTGTACTTTTTTAGTTTTGGAAATATAGCCGACATTTTTTATTATTTGGAAAACAGGTTTTTTGTAAACACATCTTGTACTTCCAACATACAAATATTTTTGTAATAATTTATTTTTGACTAAGTAGGACGATTTTTAAAGAGATATTTTTTTCGTAAAGTTAATATTGACAAATTATTTTTATGATGCTTTAAGTAAATAACTAGTAATCTCAGGGGGTAAAATGAGTAAAGGCTAACTAACTTAAAAGGAACAAAAAGTTCGTTTTATAAAATAATAATAGCTAGTTTGAAACTTATCTCTAAAAATTTATAAACTAATGCAAAATGTCAAAAATAGATTAGGAAAGAGCAAACAAAAAGAATATGCTCAAAACAAATTCAACAATGTCATGAATATAAAAAAATGGCTTAACAGATTCTTCTTCTAACGAATTGATTTTGAATTGAAAAAAAGAGTTCGAAATTTAACTATATGCGCTATGTATGTATATTGACACATATAAAGGGTTTTAGGCTTTTTATGTCAACCTCAGCAAGTATAACAGCTTATTCCTTATTTTAGCAGGTAGAATCCAAAAGCAGGCGATAAAATACAAATTTTACAGCTTTTCTGATGATGAAAATTTTTACTATTACCGACGACTCACTCTCCTTTCTGGTATTTGTTAGAGCTAACATAAACAAATATCGTAATGTCAAAATTTTAGAATTCCATTCCAATACCATACTAACCAGAACCTTCGAAATCGAAATTTTCAATAAAAAAATGTCGTTCTTACGTGGCCAAATTTTCAACAAACATTATTTTTTAATGTAGCTTGTAAAATCTATTATAGAAAAAATCAAACCTGTAGATCACATTATAGGTATTACTTGAATGATTATATAGGTAAGAGAATATTAAGTTAACGACCTTGTCAAATACTGGCTGCAGTTCAACAGACTGAATTAAGGACATCCATCTCCAATTAGAAATATTGGTGGACCATTATTAAAAACATATTCCTATTTATAAGCATACTTTTTATGGTTAGCACCAAATAATCTATACTATTTACACCAAAATATAATAACATTTTGCTGTTTTTTACAATCACTTCTTTAGCTTTTACACTAAAAGACATAAACATTTTAATATTTGTTCTGATTTTTATGTTACTTTTTATAGAAATATTTAAAAAAAACAAAATCATAAAAGATAAAACAAAATTGACCATAAATAATATTTTCATTAACACACAGTTAAACAACAAATCACATTAAATTAAATGTTCCAAATTTATTTTCTGGAGAAGAATCTACCAAACTTTACATTTATGAACCGGATTCATCTTAGCCCCAACGGGACAATTAAAATCTTTAGCAAAATACTCCATGTTACTTAAAGGAACAATGACCCTGTATTTATCAGGGGCATGTTCATCTGTAACCACCAACTGCCGCAATTCTTCTACTCTAGTTTGTGAACACCAAATGCTCGCAGCTGATACCCAAAACAATTGGCGGCCGTTATATTTTAGTCCTGGAAGATAAGCTTCTTCTCCATGACGTTCTATCGATTTTTGATAAGCTAGATAGGCTTGTTTTATGCCTCCATTGTCGGCAATATTTTCTCCTTGTGTATTTATACCATTAAGCTGCAAGAGGAAGGTTAAGCCAGTGTTAGTTTATACCATGCACAATGCTTTAATTACACAACTATGCGGGTTTGGTGGAGGTTATTTATAGGGCTTTATACACTATATACTAAATAATTTTATTTATGGGTATATTTTTAGGTTATACTTTGAAAGTAAATATTTTAAATGTTTTTAAATATATAAAATTAATATCACCTAATAATTGTTTGGCCTTGTCAGGTCTTCTAGTATATAATTTGTATTACATATCCAGTAAATATATAAAATTTTAACATAAAGACTAAGTATTTTAAATCGCAACATATTAAATTCAGATGTAATATTTTTGTAAACGTAAATAAAATATGAAGGTTAAGATGAGTATAAGAATCCGAGTGACAAATTATCTTATTAAAATTATTATTCAAATTTTCTGAAGCAAATAAAATCCAGTTTTTAACGGCTTCACATACAAGAAAAATGTTTACAAAATAGCTACTTATATTTGTTAGGATATATTTTATCTTAGAAAAAGAGGTTAATAAAAAGTTTTTAAAGAATCTATTGAGTAGTCCGTTACTTTGTGACAATACATTTTTACGTAGAATGTAATAAAAACACAAATTTTACTTTGTTATTTTGTCACATATTTATATGTGTAAATAATTTAAAACTTTAATACTAAAATTATTTTCCCCAAAAAGGGGTCATTACCCCTATACTACTTTTTGATAGCATTAACAATTACGGGGACCCTATAAAAGAGTCAAAAATGGAACACCTTGTACATATCAATAATGTATTGAGTATTGTGTTGACATAAATATGGCAGAAACATATTTTTTTAAAATAATATTGTTATTGTTTCGTAAATTTTGGTATGGGCCCCTTAAAATCAACCATTTTTAAAAGACTTACGTATACGTTAGGATTGAATTTAGCAAAAAGTGGTTCCACTGGTTTTAACAGGTCAATAAAGCCTTTTTTCTAAATTGCTTTTCTTGGACACGAAAACGGAAAGTAAGGCCATGTCTTATAAATCTGTTGCTAGAAAACATGAAAAGCCAGGACTTTAAACGCATTTTGTGTCCATTTGTGATATATCTTTTTCTCTCTAAGAATGGAATTTATATAAATAAGAGTGATAAGTAAGTATGTAAAGGTGATAAATTGGAAGTAAAAATTTTGCAATGATAAAAATGTGATTTGGCGGTACTTACTTTCATTACCTACTAAGATTCACCATACTAGGAATGATCTTATTTATTAAATTAATAAAATGTTTTACAAATACATACATTTCCTGGATAAGAAGAATAAAATGTAAATTGGACTGGGAGTCATTTTTTTAATATTATTAAAAAAAGAAAAATACGACTCTAAAAACATAAGCCTTGACAGGACAACTGGTTTAACTAAAAGTAAAACTAACTATAGGTATATGAAATTTTTGGTATGTCAGTTGGAGATATTAAAAAATCAATGTTTACGTGGTACCATCTTAAGAGAGTATATTAAACTAAAGGTTCCGGGTAGTGTTCGGGAATAGGAAAGCTTTACAATCGCTGTTAGAACGTTGCTAAATTACAAGTTATGGGCTTATTCTATACAGTTCACATTGGGTGTTACTATTGACTTCTGAGCATTGTGGCAACCGACTGTCATAATGCAGAATGCTGTCGAGTTAGGAATGGGCAACCTGGTGTTTTGAATTTTTGCTGATCACTAATAAAAAATCTTTTTTGTTTGATTATGGATGTAATTCAAGCAATAGTTAAGGAATAATTATGTAAGGTAATGTATCATAAACATAATTTTATTAAGTTAAAAATATTTTGCTAATAATTTATTGCTTCAAAACTGCTTATTTATGGAAATATTTTTTTGTATAATACATTTTGCAAATGCATGTTTAACGGACGTGACGGTTATATAACCTATGGGTTATTTAACCTATGTAGAACCATCATAGCACTGATTTGACTGCTAGACAATAACCCAGACGTTCATAAAATTGTGCATTGGCTAACTGGTAAATTGAAATTTTATTGCATTCTGCAGAAATAGCATTTTTTAACTCATCTAGATTAAAGTAACTTTTATCCTTGTATATCATGCTTTTTAAATGGTCCCAGAGGAAGAAGTTGTTTGGCGAAATATCAGGAGACCTGGCTGGCCAATTTATGGTGTGATGTAGGCCAATAACATTTTAATTAAAAGCATTGTGTAAATATTGCCGAACAGCCAGGGTATTATGTGCCGGGCAGCCATCCATTTGGTACGAAATTTCCTGATTTTCCCTGGATACATCATTTAAAACAGGTAAAATTAGTAAATATGGTTATTAATTTTTTAAAAATGTAATATATTTTTTGTTTAGGTTATTTTCCAAAAACAACAAAATATGGACAAATATTAGGAGTAAAATTAAATGTGATACTAGAAAATATATACTTTAATAAGAAATTAAAACTTAATTATAACATTGATTATCCAATTTGACAAAACACCTAATCACCAATTATAGAGAATTCCAAACAATTTCTGATGCACGTCATACACCTTGAGTGGCGTAATATGGCGACATGGTTGCCAGGTTGTGATAATAATAGAAAAATATTAGGTTGTTATGCTTTTATGATAAAAATGACAGAAAAATAATAATGGTGTTCCAAAACACCTCGTATAAAAACACGTGTCTTCGTTTTTATACCTTTTATTAACAATCAAACCTAACTAAGGTTACAACTACGACAAAATGTTTAATTATCAACGTCTCGAAGTAAACACTACAAAAGTTGAAACTACAATACTACTCCCAGGTCTCCCATCGCCGTTTTATAGTAAAAGAAAAAAACAACATTTTTCTTAATACAGGATGAAATAAAAGTGTTAAGTGGATAACTCGAGTGTTTTCGGAAACCTACGAAAGTGATGAAATAGCTTTAATAAACTATCAAAATAAATAAAATAGCCCAAATTTTATTATAACTTATTTTAAAGTCTGTAACAATATTAATACACGTTAAAGACATTATTGCGACAGAATATTTTAGTAAAAAGTCGAACAAAGTAAGGAAACGTCGCAAGATAAGAAGCAATTCACACGCTTTTATTAGCTTCACTTTTATGTATGTTTGTATGTTACTCTCCTAACGAACGCCCTCTATATTTTACTGTTCATAGTACTGCCAGGAGACGCGCAGAATTCTTTTTAAAATCTATCTAAATACAGGTACTGTACCAAATGTCTTACTTAACTGTCTTGAATATTTGACCCTGGGTATAAGTACAAGAACAACTTATTTGGATTTTTAACATGATTTCTTTTAACTAATAATTACATTTTGTTACAGTTTATTTATTAAATAATATATTTTTTATTATTTAAAGATATTTTATAAACAATAAAAAAACTTTACCGTAAGGACTGGTTTCCGTGTGCACTAGTGTTAAAATAAAAAGTAATTTAAAGATAAAAAATTTAAATATTTGGATATTCGAAGAGAAGAAAAAATACATATTCTCCATTTACGGAACATTTTAGCAATAAAGAAGCATAATGAAATAAAGACTTTATAGCTTTTGCAGCTGCAGTATATGTACACAATTTGATGTTATTTTTGGTGCCTTAAATAAAAACTACACTAAGAAAATTTAAAACATTGTTTCTATAAAAATATTTAGTAATTCTGTTTTTAGCAATTTACGAATCAATAAGTGTATTTTATTCCTAAATATGTTTAGTATTGAAGTTTAATTACCTATGGAGGTCTAATTAAAAGGATATTTATATTTTATATTATTAACATAATTTGGAGTTAAACGATATACCGAATATTGTCGTACTACAGAGTAGGGTAGTATCGATTATATTTGTTGGTATGAAAAAACCTGCAAACCATCAAAGTTTTAAGGTATCATTTTTTATGTACTGCACCTATATTTATTGCAAATATATTTTTAAAGTATAAATACAAGTTAGTTATCACTACCATGCAGCAAATGTACGCCCTTATTTATATTACCGGTATATTTACATAAATACAACTTAAAACAAAGATTTGCCCCTAAAAAGTGTCTACGTACAAGGTAACACAAAATAAATTTGGTTCTATTAATTTTTATTTTTACCAAATAATGACTTAAGTTTTGAATATATACATATAAAACGTTTATTTAACTCGTAAAACAGATAGGCTTAAAAGGACGCTTTTTTTAATATGTTTTTTCTATGCATTTTTAAATTATTTAATATTAAAAATAAATTTAAAATAATAAATTGAAAAATACCGTCGAGGTATATTAATCGCATTTATTACAAAAATTATTTAGGTCTACATATACAAAAAGAAATATGATTTAAATACAGATCATTGTTTTTAAAATATTGTTTAATAGTAGTGTTTAACTGTATTAGATAAGAGTGTACAAGTCATTTTATTTTTCCAAAATTATAGTGACTGTAATTTATCTTTAAAAAAATTTAAGCATCTGCTTTTCTTCCGCAAAAACTTAGCCTTCAAAGTTTTTTTTTATCACTTTACAAGCTTAAATATTAAATTCGAGTGTCTAATAAATAGGTGATTTTAAAAACAAACTTTTAATAAATGCTTTTTTAATAGTAACCAAATTTATTTTGCACCATTTTTGTATATATCCCTGCCTACCACTACGTAAGCATTAACCCAAAAAGAAACTTACATTTAACTTCAGTTCTGGTACACTGTAGTTTCCGTACTGGTCAATGATGCACTGGGCTTTTTCATTAAATGCCTTTTTGGTCTCTGGTTGCCACCAATCAATGAGATTTCCTTCTTTGTCAAACTGCCGCCCTTGGTCATCGAAACCGTGAGTAATTTCATGACCGATTACAAAGCCAATGGCACCATAGTTCATGTATCTTGGTCTGTCAGCGCTGAAGAAGACACCTTGAAGGATACCAGCCGGAAATTCTAGAATAGACAATAATCACATTTTTAAATATAAAAAATACGTAATCTTATAGTATAGGAGGTAGCAACGTTTTTAAAAAAAAATTAGGTAAGCTGATTTTTGATATGTTGTTCTCCATTCTCTTCTGGGTAGGCCCTGGGCTGTCTGGCTGGCGGCAGTGGTTGTGTTTATTAGTTCGCATTCTACCTGTACAGGTAATAATCTAAGGTTTTAAGAACATTATAAGCAACCTTATTTTTAATTTCTTGTCTTTAAAGTCTTTAAATAGGTTTACTAAACATGTTTTTTTTATTGCCAGACACTTTTATTATTGCTAATTATAAAGTCATCCCCCTTCTAACTTCTGTACCGTTTGGTATATTTTGATAAAACTTAAAACGATAATATATGATCAAGGCCTACATTTTTTGAAATATCAGTGACAACTCCAAATGTCACGGTGACAGATCTAAATGTCAAGTTCACAGCGGGGCACCAACACAACCGCTACCGCCAGCCAGACAGCCGAGAATCTACCCGAAAGAGGAGGGAGAACAACATATCAAAAAATTAACTAACCTAAAATTCTTGCTTTCCCGACGTTACTACGTCCCGACGTATAAAAAAAAACAAGTCAATGTTGTAACGTAAAAAATAAAAAAATCCAATGATTTAAATGGTCATTTACACTGCATCACAACAAAATGGGTCTTAGGCCAATTAAATTGTTTTATGATTTTTGGATGGCTTGTAAAAATTGAGTCATATTTTGTTTTTTACCACTTTGTATGCTGTAATTTATTTAGGCCCAATGATTACGTTTGATTTTATTTTACATTAATTAATTACTTTAAAATTTTGTTAAGCACATTGGTTTTTAATAGAAAGATCCGCCTTATTACGGTTTTGTCCCTTTTTTCACTTCTATACAAAAAAAGTATATCTTATCATTCGTTAATCATACATCAAAACAATTTAAAACTTTTTTGTAAAAAATTAAATGTTATACAAAAAAATTACTTTTTACTTTTTGATCAATCTACTCATTAAAAATCTATTAAAGGTCAAAGATAAAAGAATTTTAAGTTTTTAGCTTACTGAAAAATAATTATTAACAATTGAGTTTTTACTATTTCTATCAAAAATTAAACGCTCTACAGAAAAGATATCTTATACTCTTTAAGTATGTTAAAAAAATTCAAAACAATAAAGTGGTTTTTCTTAAAATTCTTTAATCTTTGACCTTGACTATCTTTTAAAGGGCTAGATTTATAAAACTTGGTATAAGTAAATGATATAGAAGAACGAGAAGGGTTTTCGCATTTTTCTTTCTTTTTTGTTACTTTTGGTTGTGTTGTACATTTTAACATTTTTGGATACCTGAGACAATTCTAAAAACTAATTTGACACATTGAAAACTTTTTACGCGTACTACAATTTTTTAAACGGAATTTGTATTATTGCATCTAGGTGGCTATAATCCGTTATTTATGACTTTATATTTATCGTTAGATTTGTCAAAAATCCTTTTTTAAAAAGCGCTTGTATAAAAACGGTTGCCATTTGAAAAATAATAGTAAGATCTGGAAATGCCAATTTAAAAATATTTCTATCTTTTATATTAATTACTAAATCTTTGCTATTGTATTTTTCTAACAATACCTAGAGCCACTAGATTGATTTTCACCCAATCATGGTCAACTGGATGCAATATTAAAAGTAGGCTTAAAAAGTTTTTAAAATGTCACATTCTAACTTAAGTTTTTTCAGAAATCCAAAAATGTCAAAATATACAGGGTATTCCATTTAAAAATTCAAAATTGGAGCCATTTCCAGTCAAACCGGAAGTGACTGGAAAAAGTAATTTAAATATGTCCAATACCCCAGGAGTTATGACTTGTCTAATAAATTCGTTGACAACCGGTATGTATGATTTATGCTTTAAAATGGAAAACCATTGTGCGCTCATGACAGTTACAATGTTTTTAAATTCCGTTAGACATAACTTTTCATGATTTATTCATTAAAAAGTATTTAAAACAAAATAAATTGGAAAGTCGTTGTAACTGCTTTTATTACATATCTTTTACATTTTTCAATATACTATCGCGATTTGGATGCAAAACAAAAAAATAGGAAAACATAATTGTATTTTTTCTTCTTAGTCGGCCTCACCGAAAACAAAAACTGAAGGATCAAGTATAAAAGCTTTGTTTTACTTTAATATTTTTTTTGTCCCTACCTAACTTTAATTCTTTGCCTGCCACTGAGCACTGTTTGATTTGCGATTTTTCCCATAATATTGTATTTCGCAACAAAGACGACAAATTTACCACTGCCATAATAAAAAAAAACTAAATACTTAAAATTATATTTTATTTAAAGAGGATATTAAAAAGTATATTTTATTATACAGTTATTCAAGATACCATACAGCGCCTTTAGAGCCGACTATTTAATTAATAAATTCAAGAACTTTATTTATACATATTTTTAAGATAATTTTTACTTACGGATACTGTTTTCAATAGAAGAGTAGAAAGCATTAACGACAGCTGGCCTTCCATGGGTAATCCAGTCAGTTTTGTTGACAGGTTGACGTAATCTTTTAAATGAAAATCTTGTTCCAAATAAAGTGAGATTAAGAATAGATCGTAAATATTTAGTTTCATCAAGTTCCAGCTAAAAATAAAAAAAAACTTTATTAAAGTTTAAACTTTACAACACCAATTTTACATATTCTTCTTTTTTTTTTTTTTCTTTGTATAAAAACGCTATACATAAATAAAGAACTTACATCTCCATAGAATTCTTCAAGTTTTTTGTCATTTAACATTTCATCAGGATAAGCGATGTGGGTTGACATCGATTTGGCCTTATCTAAAGCGTTCTGTTTTGTTATTGGGTCCATCCAATCGACATTTTTCAAAATTTCTTCAAATTCAATTCTTATATCAGCTACCATTTCTTTAGCGTTTTTTCTTGCCTCTTCATTAAAATATTTTCGTACATATAGTGCACCAGATGCAATTGACAAACTGAAATCAAAACATTTAGTTCAAATTATGTTACAATTACTGTTGCGGATTGTATACCAGAACTAACTACGGTACGAAACTTAAGGTGCTTTCTTACGTCTTACGTCTTTTTATAAATAAAAGTTTTTATAAACATATTATGTCCGGGACTTGCTTCAATTCTTAGATACAGGGCGTTAAAATTAAAAAAATAATCCGTATTTTTTAAATACCTTAGGATACCTTTAATCGATTTGAATAAAATCTCTAATACACCTATTTAATGTATAAAGGCACCCGAAAAAGCTTTGTGTAGATTAGGAATATTTGGTCCACTGGTGTCTTAGTGGGCACCACAGCCAATATAATTGTGAAAAAGAAGTACGCCACTGACTTTTTATTATTTTTTTCTGATTAAGCAATAAACACTTTAACTTTTTAGTCTCCTGTATTTTTTCGTATCTACCTTGGTTTTGAAGAAAAAATATCATAGCTACTTTAATTTCTTTATAAGATAAATAAGCAGTCGTGCATTTTATCCAAATTTTTCATTTTCTCTATTTACTAAGGTCGTGGTTGTTTATTTTTTAAGTTTAGATTTTATTTTAGACTGTTTAAGGCAACTTTTTAGCATAACTTAAAGTTGTTTCAATTTTTCAATATTTTTTTCTCGAAAACGAAGCAAGATACGAAGAAAATACAAGAGACTCAAGTCTCATCTTTTATTGCTTAATCTGGAAAATGTATAAAAAGTTTATAAAAAGTCAGTGGCGTATTTTTTTTCTTAATAATATTGGCTGTAGTATCCACTGAGACGCCACTGGCATAGGCGCAATTTGGGGTGGGGCTAGGGGGGCTTAGCCCCACCAAAAGGAATCTTCTACACAATTTTCTATGATATCCACCACGACTCTCTTCCCAGACCGGTTTTGCCTGCCTTACAGGAACTTGTCAATGAGGCTGTAACGAGTTGTAGTAAATAGCACAGAAATAAAGCATCTACTTCTTGGACAAGTTTTATTGTCCAGCGGTAGGATATTAAATCCTGTCGTTAATGCCCTACTGAAATTGCATTTATTGCTTAGTAGATAATGGAAATGGAAATTATATCCTGATTTAAATGGCCATATTTCCGAAACCATTAAGGATAGATATATCAAATGTGGAATTTTTGTAAAGTTTTTTAAAAGACCATTTTAATGGTGGCATCATATTTGGGGTCTCATATAGGAAAAAGTTTAACTCTTCATTTTTCTTGTGTTTTTGATGTTCATTTGTTTCTTTCTTTAAGCTCAAAAGTAAAAGAATAAAAAAGTATTAAACTTTAAATTTATTTATACAGGTCGTTGGTTGTCAAAATATAAATAAAAACCCTGTACAAATAACGGAATTATACAGGACGGCTCGTTTAAATTGAAATGCATTGTATATCAAAATCTATGCTAAGGACTTTTAGCGATTGCCTGTTTTACAGCTGCCTTGACTTGGCTATACCGGGTGACTTATTTAGTTTTAGAGAAAATGAAGTTTGAAAAGATCCGAACGACCTCACAACAAACAGTGTCTAAACTAAACTAAAACTAAAAAAATATTGGTTAGGGGGTATTATAGGTTTTATATCAGGAATAGCTTAAAGAAATTAAATTTTAAAAAACATGTAGGGCGTTCCATTAAAATTACTCGGGTTATCATAAGTAAAAGTTTGAAGTTTACAGCACTTCCGGTTAAGCATGAAGTAGTATTATATTAGTTTCTAAAGGTAGAGCCTTTTAAAAGAATTATTTTAAGCATTCAAAATTTTTGTTGTGTTTGTAATAAAACTGCATATTGTGCTGTCATTTGGACATTTTCAAACGCAATTTTCTCAAAAACTTAAAGAGTTAGATTTTGGAAATATTCAAGGTTTTATATTAAGAATGACCTGTTGAATTTAAATCCCAAAAAATATACAGGGTGTCTCATTTAAAATATCAAATTTTATATCACTAAAAATAACGTCCATAAATTTGAAAACTATTCGGTAGCACTGACGCAAATAAATTGGTGAAGAGTGATTTCGTTGTCACCCGGTATAAAAATATTTTAGTTAAAATTATTATTAGTATCTCTAAGTTTTACACTTCACTTCGAAAACCCGTAATTAGAGTTAAAGCGAGTATTCTAACTTTTAAATTAGTTTTTTTATTGCGTGTAATCAAAAAACTTATTAAACTTAACTAACTGAATTTGCAAATAACTTGCCTTTTGTTGCGATCGAAGTTTCTTAATTAAAACAGAAAACCAAAAGACCAAAGTGTTAAAGATTAAAAATTAAAATAAAGATGAGAAGCCCTTAAGCTTTTTACTTAATTATTTGGGTAAGCATTTTATAATCCAGAACCTTAATTTTATATTAGGAATAAGTAAATAATTTCGTTTATTATTATTGTCAGAAATAAGGGCTTTTATAATTTGATACAATTCTTTAAATTTATTAGGAATACCCAGAAGTATTTAGAAATAAAATACTAAGATAGCCTATAGAGGGAAATATTATTTTTGCAAAACTTAGGGCCGCGTGCACCGTTATATATAAAGCTCGGCTTTGGCTGTAAGCTTAGCTTTACACAAAAATCTCTTGCATCGTATTATAAAACTGGCTTAGTAACTACTAAGCTTGACTTTATTTAAGCCTTCAATTTTGCCCGCTTAATCTAACCCAATCTAACCTTTTCTGACATTATTTATTTTGTATCAAAAATGTTACTCTTTACATTGCCAATAAATAAATTTTAAAAATGAATATATTAAAAAAATAGATTATGTAATTATATTGGAGGTAATATTGGAACTTTAGCTTCGATTTTTTAGAACTAAATTAACTAACGTTTTTTTACAAAATACAAAGACACAACTAAAAATATTTGGCTGATTCAAAGGGAATTGCAATGAGCTGTAACATTATTTACTTTTACGTGTTAGTGCAACCAAGAGGCTTTACTTAGACCTATGAAAGATTAATAAACCTTAATCCTTATCCTAGTCAGGCATTACGCAATTTGTTATTTGTTAAGCTTGATACTGCACACTTTCTGAGCTTTTTTCCAGAAACAAGTATTTTTTCCGAGATACTTTTAGGATTCTGCGACAAACAATTAAAGAGGTGCGACGCAGCTTATTACAGTAATATAAAGCTACTTTAGTCGCGCCGCTCCGCTCTTATCGTCCATCGCAGCTTCAACATAAACACACCTTTATTCGGAACAAGACTTGGTTCCGGAATCAAATGCTTAGGAATAGTCAGGCTGATATAGTTTCTGATTGAAAGTACAATTTCTTTAAATATTTTTTTAGATACCAAATTTGTTTATTTATTTAACTAAAAATTTTTAAATCTAATATAATCTCTAGCCAATCTTATAAAAAGGTATATTGATAAATATTATTGTTAATTTTTGTCACGTATTTTTCGCCAACAAGAGAAAAAGTCTTTTTATTTTCAGTTATATTTCCTATTTGATAATTATTTGGTTAGTTAAGTTTAGGGGTGGCTCATTACATGAAAATTTGTAAGATCTTATCTTAATTTTATTTCAGGACAAGAACAAGACAAAAAATTTCTTTCTTTCAAGAAATCGTCAAGACAAGGTTTCTTATTTTGTTTTTAACAGGAAATAACTTTCCCCACAAGACAATATATCTTGAAATCTTTGCTACCTAATTGGGTTTATTTTTTCGTGACTTGACAAATTTTGGGTTTTGTTTTTTTTATTTATTTATTATTAAACACAAAATAGAAATAAACATAAATAAATAAATGCCGCATATTAAAGCCTGCACCAAAAAAACAAAAAAAAACATATACCTGAACCTGAATTATGGACACTAATTGTTTCAGGGCTAAATTTTATATATTTTATAATTATTGAGTAACCTAGCAACTAAAAAAATATCTACTTTAGCATAAAATTAATAAGCTGACACTACATGCGGAGCTTAAAGAGGCTGGCTTAACTTTTTACAGTTCAAACCATTTTAATAAAAGCCTGCTTATTAAAGTCGAATAAAAAAATTATTTAACTCATTTGAGTTACCTTCCAGCAGATACATCAATGCATTCCTTCCATCTAGACTCTCTTTCTGTTCTTCCAGTAACAATGGTGGTGTAGTCTAGCTGTCTTTTTCTAAGTGCTTCATTAAGGTATGAAACTGATGAGGCTGCAGCTCTCCACATAACATAGTTGGCCTGTGCCCTTTTTGGAGTTCTTGCAATTAACGCTTCAAAATCTGATATGTATTTGGGTACGCTTACGACAATTGTCTAAAAATAGGAACATTCTAAAACTCTTTAAAATAAAAAATAAGTAAGTGCTTAGAGTTGAGCCTAAAATTTTGATTACTTGTACAGGGTATTCCATTTAAGAAAAAACACTCTTTTTATTATAACATTTTTGAATTCCATGGTTAATTATAAGTGTTTTTTGTGAGGGTACTATATGTCTATCTTTAACTGTTTTTTAGTTATTGACGCTTAAAGAATCACATTTTGGGCTCATAATGTTTAATTAAATAAGTATAATATTTAAAAATGCAGGTAATGCAGGTGGTAACGCACTGGTATTTTCTTAATTTGCAATATAGCATAACTATCTGTTGTTTTTAATCCAAAGAACACATTATTTTGAAAAACTAATATAAAATTTACTAAAAGATAAGTAAAAAATTTCAATGACTTTGAAGTTATCACCTGCTTCACCTTTTATAATAATATAAGCCAAAAACGTGACTTTTTAAGAGCAGATTTTACAATGTCGAGTCAATCGTTGAGTTGGTATACTCCTACCCTAGAAGCGAACAATATTTGGTAAATTTGGGTGACAATACATTTGACAGCTTCTAAAATTTTGTTTAGTTAGGACTTCAACCACATAATAATTTCACCCTGAGTTTGTTAACACGACATAGTAATAACCGCACCAAGAGTAAATAACTTAAAAACAGTTGAAGATGTCTTATGGTACCCTTAATAAAAAACACTTGGAATTGATCATAGAATTAACAAATGAAACAATAAGTAGGAAGCCCCATTAAAAAATATAATATTAATGGCGTAAGTATTTTGCTTTTTACGATTTTCTTTTCAATTTCTGCGAGCTAAAATACATTGATTGGCTATCTTAAGCCGCGGTGAGACTTGCAACAATTCGCCGTGCCTCTCCATGCCGCATACTCCTTTATATAACGTGGACGTTTACGTGGACGTGGACAGGACGGAATTCACGGAGTTTTAAAGGCTTGGCGAATGATTCGTCTGTAATTTAGAGCTTGTCGGTTTTTTGGCCGGATGTTTGGCGAATTGCTGCAAGTCTAGACATGGCTTTGAATTCCTTAAATGATACGGCAAAAGTTAAAACAAACGCCATTTTTCTCTTAAATGAAATACCCTGTACTAGTTACAAACCAAAGCCAGTTTATCAAAAATTTTGTTTATTTTAAATTAGTCAAATTTAAAAACTGTACCAAAAATCTTTTTTTTTTTATATTCTTGACCACTGCGTACTAAAAACATAATTTACTTGTTGACTATTAATAAAAAAATGTTTTTGTATTATTATCTTATGTCTGGATCGTTTTGTATTTAACCAGTGGTAAATAAATTCTACAGGGTGTAACTGCGGTACGACACCAAGGGGAATTAAGTTCCTATAAACATATGACCGAACTTGTTTTATTTCTAAAATACAGGGCGGCAAGTTAAAAGAAAACGGGTTTTAACGGCCTTAAACACTCCATAACCGATTTAAATTAAATTTACTTATTTAATATATGTAATTAGTCGCTTTTAAAGCTCAACCTAGATATATATATCGCCCTGACACTCCAAACAAGAAAGGCTGTTATATAGGGCAAACATCGCAGTGGCTCAAACAGCGAATTACACAGCACAAAAGTGATTGTCGCCTAGGCAAAAATACATCCGCTGCTGTCGATCACCATTTAAAAACTAATCATAATTTTGATTATGATAATGTTAAGATTTTAGATAACCAAAGTAACTACAAGAGTAGATTATTCCTTGAAATGTGCCACATTAGGAAAAACAAACATTCTATCAACTACAAATCGGATACTAGTCAACTTAGTAATATTTATTCTTATATTTTGAATTGCATGTAACTGTCCCACACTGTATATAGTTGGTTAGTATAATGTTTTAAATGTGTTTTTATTTTGTTTTAAAAAAGGATAAGTATTTACGTTTTTTTAATGTTTTTATCATTCAAGCATGTATATTTATATTACAAGATATTTTATTTTAATTTACATTACCATGTTGAGCGTGTTGTTGATTTTAAGTATTGTGGAATAACTCTATTTCTGTGAGTAAAGTTTTTATTTTTGTATTTTTGTGGTCAGTATTTATGCATTCTTTTTTAATGTCTTTTTAAATTTTTTTAACTATAACTTTATTATGTATATTGTTTTTAATGTGTCCTTTTCTTTGTCATTGTTTGTAGTTTACTTCTCCTGAGGAAGCTATTGAGCAATGGCGAAATATAGAGGTATTTAAGAAAAAGGAGTTTCTTTTAATTAATCCACAGACCGCAAACCCGAAAAATTTCCCCAATAATTTATATCGTACGGTCGAAAATACATACAAATTTTGTTATATATATATATATATATATATATATATATATATATATATATATATATATATATATATATATATATATAAGTCAATCGTCTGACACCAGTTAGATAGCATTGAAAATGCCAAGTGCGATCTTGGCGAAACGTCTGCAAAATTCCGCAAGGAACACAAATGACCAACGGATATACTCCCGGAATGACAACTCTACACATTCATCTATCCGTGAAACACTACGAACTAACATATATATATATATATATATATATATATATATATATATATATACAGTCATGGACAAAAGTATGGAAAGATTTGTATTCTGGTGATATTCTTAATATTTGTTAATTAATAATTAATTACATACTAAAAAATAAACATTCACTACTAACTTAGTAAAATTTTATTCAACAAATGAAAATACAAAATAAAACAAATTCTCATATATGATAAATTAAAAAAGCCTTGGACAAAAGTATGGAAAGAATATTTTTAAAAAGAAAAAAATTAAACATTCATTTTAAACAAACAATGTTCAGTATTTTGTTGAAAATCCCTTCGCCTTAATGACTTCCCTACACCTTCTTGGCATGGAATCAACAAGAATTCGACACACATCGACTGGAATCTTCCGCCATTCATCTTGTAGAACTTCCCATAGATCATTTTCATTATGAATAATTCTTTGCCTAATTTTCCTCTCTAACTGCTCCCAAAGGTGCTCAATTGGATTGAGGTCGGGGGATTGCGAAGGCCATTCCAGTAAATCAACGCTCTTCTCTAAAAACCAATTTTTTACTAAATGGGATGAATGTTTTGGGTCATTATCTTGTTGATATCTCCACAACAGCGGCATTTCTTCTTCGGCATAAGGTAACATAGTATTCTGTAATATGTCGCGGTACATAAAGCGATCCATTTTCCCAGTTATTTTCACTATCGGACCCGTTCCAGACCTGGAAAAGCACCCCCAGATCATAACACTGCCACCACCGTGCTTTACTGTAGGCTTTTGATACTTGATATCAAATTTTTTCCCGACAGGTCTTCTAACAAACGATCTTCCATCAGAACCAAATATTTTAAATTTACTTTCGTCACTCCAAACACCGCACCCCAGTGTTGAGGTGTCCAATTTAAATGTCTCTGCGCAAATTGAAGTCTGGCCTTTCGATTCTTTTTGGACAGTAACGGTTTTTTGACAGCAACTCTTCCAAACAACCCAACTTCACATAGACGTCTTCTCACAGTTCGGGCCGTTATGTTTGTGTTGAAATGTCGACGAATTTCTGCATTAATTTGGGCGGATGACTTATGCGGATCAGCTATCGAAATTCTTTTAATACTCTTTTCAACATAGGGAGTAGTTTTTCTAGGACGACCTGACTTTGGCCGATTAGTAACGTTTCCTAGTAACCGAAACTTTTTTAGAATTTTTGAAACGACACCTTCGCTTAAGCCTAGATTTCTTGCTATAGTACATTGCTTTACACCCTGTCTTTTCAACTCGACAACTTTAAGTCGCAACTCTTCCGGCAAATACTTATTCTTGCCCATTCTTAATATGGTGCTGGTTATAGCAGTGATACAAATAAACTAATCCAATGATGTTAAATATTTAAAAAGGCTGATATGAAATAAACTTTCCATACATTTGTCCAAGACATAAACAAAGAACGCAGATAAGGTAGGAATGTCTATGGCCCAAAAAGTAAACATATGAAAATATTTAATACCTAAGCAGACCTATAAAATAAACGGCACAATTTATTGTTGTATACGAGGCGAGCTGAAAAAATGTTTGAAATAAAAATATTTCCATACTTTTGTCCATGACTGTATATATATATATATATATATATATATATATATATATATATATATATATATATATATATATATATATATATATATATATATATATATATATATATATATATATATATATAATTGGTTCCAGTGACGTCCCAATGGGCACCACAGCCGATAATATTGAGAAAAAAGTGCGTCACTCAATTTTTAAAAAGTTTTTCTCGCTTTGTTTTCAAGAGAAAAATAAAACCACTTTAAGTGATTCTAAAAAGTATTTATAAACGGCATAAAATAAAATTGTATGTGTGTGTGTGTGATTTTTTTAACTTTACATTTTATAAAAATGTTTAAAATTACAAAAATTAGATTTAAAAAACAAGAATTTGCACGCTGCGGTTTAAAACATATTAATTCTTTATAGTCTTGTGTATAATTAGGACGTTACTTATTAACAATTTATATAAAAAAAACAACAAACGCTTACCTCATCGTTGGAAACTTTGGTATCCGGTGCCAAAAGTGTATTAATATATTCCATCCATGGAATACTCGGAAACTTTCTTTGTAATTCATTAACTGTCATTGGATTGTAGAGAGCAGTAGCATTTCTACGTTTTTCACTGGGCAGAGAGATCTAAAACATAAAACCATACACATAAGCTATTATTGTATATACTGTATTGTCTATTGTACATACAGGGTGTCCCAACTTGATTTAAACACGAAATTACTTCGCTCCTGTACAAGACACAAGCGTAAACTTAAAAAAATATATATGTTTTTTTCGATACCCTCTTTTTATTGACAGTACCAGTTAATATAAAGCGTTTACCAATAAGAGCGTCACATTAACTTTAAAAATTCCGCTAAGTAATAACTACAAGTAAAATATACGTAATTTTTATGTTATTAACTAAAGAAATTAAGGTAATTTTCTAGAAACCTGCGGCAACTCCGATTTTGACGAAATTTGGTATACGGGGGTTTTTGGGGCGCTGATCACGAATCTGAAAGAATTTTTTGGCGAAAACGTTTCGTTCTTGAGATATTCATCATCAGACTTGAAATTTAAACTAATCCTATTTTTACAATATTCCCCTTTTTGCACACAATTCTTGATTTAAAGCTAAAGTGACACACAATATTTGATTTTCGCCTTTTAAAACCTCGTTTTTTACGTATTTTACATTATTTCCGCATTAAATTGCATAGCTATACTTTGAATTATTTTAATCCCAGTGTGCCATGAAGCCCTATGTGTATGTATGGTTGCCAAAGTATCAAAGAAAAGCCACGCAATTTAACGCAAAAATAACGTAAAAAACCTAGAAAAACAGGGTTTTAAAAGGTGAAAATCAAATATTTTGTGACACTTTAGCTTTAAATCAAGAATTGTGTGCAAAAGGAAGGGGAAATATAGTGAAAATAAGCTTAGGTCAAATTTGAACTTTGATGATAAATATCTTGAGAACGAAACGTTTCCACCAAAAACAATCTTTAAGATTCGTGATCAGCGCTTCAAAAACCACCGTATACCAAATTTCGTTAAAATCGGAGTTGCTGCAGGTTTCTAGAAAATTACCGAAATTTATTTTATTTAGTTTTAAAAATAATATGATTTACATATCCTCCTCTACTTAGTTTAGTTGAATTTCTGATTAATTTTCAATCATCACATGGTACATTTGTAATGGTGCGAGAAATTTTTTGCTTGAGGTCACGAATCGTTCGTGGCGTATTCTCGTAGACCTCAGATTGAAGGTAGCCTTACAAAAAAAATCCGAGGGTGAGAGATCGCATGACCTTGGCCGCCAGTTCACATTACCATTTCTCGAAATAAACCGTATTCTGACGATAAATTTTAATAATTTAATTTTAATAATTAAAATTTTATTAATTTCTACACGTTTTAGAATCGTGCATTTTTTTATAATTATTTGTAAGACATTACTAAACACAACTTTAATAGTTTGGTGATATAGTTCTAAGCAATGATGCTACAGTAACATTTTGTTTAGTTTACCTTAACCCTATACAAGTTGGCTCAAAAACATAATTTTGATTGTTAAGTATGAAAGCTAAATTAATCTTGTATAAAGAAAAACGATTTTCTTTTTTACGGCCACTTGCTATACAATAACAATAATATGCAATATCTCAGAGACAGCTTAAAAGAAATAGAAAAGATGATATATTTTTAAAAAGGTTATTTGTTGTCCACTTAAAAAATTAAAAATACAGTGTCTCATTTAATATTTAAAAAAATAGGTAATTAAAAGTGAGACACTTTAGAAAAAAGTTAAAAGCAAGTTATAGTCCCTGGGCCAGAAATGAAATGGAGTTTATAATAGGAACACTTTTAAAACCTTTTTAGGCGGGTTTCTTTTTACGAGTTTACCACGAATATTTATATTGCCATATATGGAACCGGAACTTTAACCCAGCCTGTCAATGTCAAATGTTTCGGGTGTCTGACTGGGCGAACACGTGACTTTTTTTTTATCAGGAAGGTTTACCACAATCTTTTACATGCAATTCTTAAACATTGTGCCAAAAATTGTAAGGGTCACGTAACCCGCCTAGTCCAATACCCGAAACATGTGTTTTTGGGCGTTAGGGTTTCATTGCTGTAATCCTTACTATTTTTGGTAAAATGTTTTAAAATTGCATATAAAACATTGTGGTAAACTTGTCCGTATTAGTGGTAGACTCGTTAAAGGGATTCTGCCTAAAAAGTTTTAAAAGTGTTCTTAACATGAGGTCCAATTTTATTACTGGCTCACAGACTATTATAATGAATTGACGAAAACGCAAGAACTTAAAACACACACTGTGGCAAGTAAACAACGTAAAAAAGCGCGAGTTGCAGGATTTGCCGTTAAGTTTGGCCTGCAATTTAATTCTTGCAGATAGGAGTCATTTTCCTGTGAAAACATACATAAACATGAGTTGCATATACAAAACGCTTTTAACAATTTACAATTGTTTTTTCAAATTTCTCATTTCATTTTTCTTGTTGTCAATAGCCAATTCGTTTGGTAATGCAGCCACCAGTAAAAAAAATGAACAATTTGTCCCTAACTAACCTAAACCTAAATAAATTAAAATACATCCGTTTCAATAAAAAAACTTTATAAAAAGTATAGATCAACAGGTCAGGTAAAAATATAATATTCTTCAGGCACAGCAAACGAAAACATAATAAAATTTATTAAACTTTTTAGTATCTGATATTCATAAAGAATTACTATATTACAAACAATAAAATTATTAATAGTAGGTCAAGGTCAAGCACGTCCACGAGAAGGTAGTCAACCCAGTAAAAATGTTGCAAAATTATTAGTATTTTATGGCAAACCAATAACACAAAAGAAATTTAAAAAAAGTATTTTTTTTTAATTCTTGCTTTAAAAAACCTAATTTTTTTCCTACAGTATTATTATCACCGTAGTTTTAAATAACTAAAATAATTTTTATTGCTAAGATTTATTTTAATTATGCACATGATGTTCGTTTTATTAAGTAACTTAATACTTACATTAGCCAATTTGATTTCAAATTCCAGTGATTCACGGAGCTCTCTGACAGCCCTATCTTTTTCGGCACCAAAAAGAACAGCAATGTCAACCATGTAGTCATAGTATGCTTTTACCAACTTATCTTCTAAGCCTTTGGTTAAAAATTCCCTTCTCAGTCCTAAAGATGCTTGATCAATCTAAAAATATTAATTATGTGTATATTAACAAGCGAATGGTGAGTAAAATTATTTGCCTACCACTTTACCATACAAGAAGAAAAAGTAGGAGTTTCTGCAAAATTTGCTTTTTTCGTTCAGTATTTGTCACATTTTTAATTAATTTGACCTAGCGGTTTCTATTAACTTTAAAAAAATATATGTTTTGCGTGCTGAATCTATGTTAAGTTAAACGTATTTCTTAATTTAACGGTTTTAAATTAAATATAGTGTAGGTGTATCACCTACGGCTTTTACAATGCCGTATCAATTCTAACCTTAGGGGTAAAATATTACACGGTTAATTATCAAGCAAGAGGAAATTTCTTTGAACTTATGGATTTGACCTTATTTGTAGACTAATCTAAAATATTTTTAGTCGGATACGTTTTGTTTTTGAGATATTCATTATCAAACTTGAAAAGCATATTTACTTTGTTTTTACTATATTCCCTCACCACAAAGTCGAATCTATACTACTCCAATCACAAGTTTTCGTCGCCCTGTTATAGTTTGGTGAAAGAGTAAAAAATGATCTAGAATTTTGGAGAAATATCCCAAAAATTCCATTGTACAGGATGGCATAAAAGTTCTCAATGGATAATTCGGGCGTTTTCGAAAATCTTTAAAACTGATGAAAGAACTTGAAAAATCTAAGGAAAATTATTCAAATAAATTATCAGACTAAATTAAAAGGTCCTAACTTTTTACAATTCAATAAACTAAAAACACTTATTTTTAATGTCCGTAACATTGTCCCCTCCCAAGTTTTGATCGTCTCGATCAAGTAACTTCACGGTCTTGATAGCGGCTTAGCATTTTTAGATGTACTTCTTTCATTATGCCGTGTCACCACTTTACATGGTCCCTCCAATGACTTCGGTAGTTTCGGTGAACGCCCCTTGGTTCTTCTCGTATTTTATAACCAAACGTTTTCACCTTCTTCTGAGTCTTTAAACCTTGCTTGAATAATGATCTCTGAGCTTGGCAGTAATGTGACATCTTCTGCAAGTACCACTTCTCGAATTGATGTTTCATTACTTTTGGTAATCTCATCACAATTTCTTCATTGTTAGTTCTCAGTACCCGTTGTTGAAGATCTAGTACAAACTTCTGATTTTCCATAATATCAAGGTCAAGAATAACTTTGTCCATTATATTGGCAACAAACACAAAGTGTGTAAATATTGTTGTTCCTAGGGTAATTCTAGTTTCGTGTATGCCTTGAACTGGTATGACTTCACCATTGGCAGTTTCCAAAATATAATTCTTCTCAGGTCGGAATATTTTGCAGTGGGATATTATGTTTGGCCTTACGATGGTATGTGTAGAACCAGTATCTAGTACTATCTCAAATTCTCGACCGCATACATTTCCAGGTACTACCAAGCTGGAGCCATTGTTCTGTAACTGAGATACCCTGATTGTTGTTGTTGATGGTTCTTGGTAACACTTAGCTAGCTCCCGCCCCTTAAACTGGGAGTCTTCTGCATTACTAGAAGAGGCCTAAAAACTGGAGCAATTTCTCTGTATATATACCTCTTTACCACACTTTCAACAACGGATAATATTTCTTCTTTTAAATGTAATTCTGTTGTCTTTTCCAGTTTGTTGATTACGTACGATTTCTTGCAACTCCTGTATTACTCTGGCAAATTATTTTTTAGATTGCCATCTTCTGGTGGATAATTTGTTCTTCGAAGTCTTGCCTGAGTTCTGGATGTCCGCTTTGCTGTTTCAAACTGAAGTGCGTAAGCAAAAGCTTTAGAAATTTTCTTAAGCCTGGTTATTCTTAATGCTCGACTTATATTTGGATCACGTAGACCTTCAATGAAACTGCCCACAGCTAGTTCTTCTTTTATTTCTTCCGGGTAGGTTGGATATAACGGGTTAATTAGACGTACAAAATCTGCTTTATATTCCTGAAGACTTTTGTTGTATAGCTGTCTTCGTCCCTGGAGCTGCGCCTTATAGACTTCTTGTAGATGGGTTTCGCCGTACCCCATCTCCAGAGACATGACAATTGATTCATTATCGGACAGCTTTTTGTCGGGAATGTTTCTTAACACCTCCACCCTCGAAAAGCAAGTACAAGAGCTCGTGTTCTTTCTCTTGGGCTCCAGTTGTTGCCATTTGCAGCTGCTTTAAATTATCTAAGGTACGCCACGGTACCTTTCGGTCACAAGTTGGTGGTTTCATAACAGTTGCTGGAGTACCACATCCTAAGACTACACCTGTACTGGCAATATTTCTAATTTGCCGCTGTAATTGTTGTACTTCCTGTTGCATGTGCCCTTGGACTTGTTGAATTTGATCTTGGACTTGTTGCACTTGACTTTAAACCAATTGTATAGTCTGCTGTATTTGTTCTCCCAATTCTTCTTTGACATCTTCTTTGGTAAGTTTTAGTTTCATCTTGGCTGTGATAAAATTCTCCTTTTAGATTCTCTCTGATCTTCACAATCCTTTTTCTTCTTTGACTAGTTCGAGTTTCAAGCTTTATTTCTTTTAAACTAGACTTTATTTCTTTTAAACTGGTCTTTATTTCGTTTTCACGGTCTTCTTGTTTTTCGCTCATTAGCTTAATTAGTGCACATATTTCCTCCATCGCTTCAGTTTGCTTTCTGGTCTCTACTAGCATTCAATCTTCGTAATCACTTCGGCTTCCTCGGGTAATCTCGTTCCGCTTCACTTTCTTCAGGTGACTTCATCCCACTTCTGACACCAAATGTTCTAAATCACCTCGTCAATGAAACGTAACTATGTTTACAATAATGACAAAATCTTTACTAGTCAATGTCTCGAAGTTTACACCACAAAAGTCGAATCTATACTACTCCAATCAGAGGTTTCCGTCACCCTATTATAGTGTGGTGAAAGAGTGAAGAATGATCTAGACTTTTGGAGAAATATCGCGAAACTTTTATTGTTGAGGATGGCATAAAAGTTTTCAATGAATATGTTGGGTGTTTTAGAAAATCTTTGCAACCGATGAAAGAACAAGGATTTGAACTACATTGAACAAAGTTGACCTTCGTAAACGTAAACCCTTTCTAAGCCTTGATTTGCTTACTTAACTTGCGTAAGCTAAATACCGTGTTATGCAGTTATTCCACTTTGTAATCTATTTAAAAAATCCATGATAGAATACCACAGTAATTGGTGGTAATTTAAGTTTTCAGTGAAACTGTTTGGTCACAAAATGGGTGGTAACTTTTTTCCTAACCCTATATTAGGTACAGTTATTATTACGAGTAGATTTTGTTCTACTTACCTCAATAATTCTTTTTGTTGAGTTTTTAACATCAATACCCACAGAGAAATCCATAAAATAGTCAACACTGTATCCTGCCTTTCTAAATTTGTATACTGATGTTCTCCAGTTGAATTCGCCCTCGTTCCATTTTTCTGCTTCTAGTGCTGGCCAGCCTCCCAGTTCTTTAAGGATTGAGTGTATTGTCGTCAAACCTTAATTTAAAATAAATTTGTTATGTACTATTAAAGTAAAATAAATCAAATTTATTTTCCGTGACGGGAAAAAAAACATTTATCTTTATTTACATTTACTAAAATGTTACTTTTCATAAAATTACTTTTTTTCAGTTTAAAGGTTATTACTTTTTTCCCGGATATATATACATGTATTTAAAGGTAGATTTTTAATTTTGTAATTTTTAAATATACAAAATTATATCTGCTTTATATTTAATGGATGTTTTTTTAATTTGATAAAAAACTTAATAAAAAAATGGTACTTTCTGTATAATATTTTTTAAATACTAATAATTATTTTGCCAATCTTTATATTTAAGCAATTTATAAACCTCTAGATGGTTTATTTACATAGTTAGAATGCATTTTAGTTGTAAGGGTTTTTTTATATAACATCTTTTTGACACACCCTGTGTGGCAATTCTATATTTTTTTATAAACTATAGAAACCTGTGCACAATTCCTATAAACACTTTTTTTCCAATTGCAATAGTAACGTCAATATCGAATTTTAAATGTAAACTATTATTTAAACACTCATGTATATGTTTTTTTATAATATTATACATATAAACTTTCCTTTTGAATCACTTTATATATGTACATATTTAAAAAAAAACGCATCAAAATTCGTTACGTAATATCAAATTTTAAATGTAAACTATTTTTTAAACATTCTGTATATGTTTTTTTGTATTACTATACATATAAACCTTCTTCTTGAATCAGTTTATCTATTAAAAAATCGCATTAAAATCCGTCGAGTAGTATCGAATTTTAAATGTAAACTATTTTTTAAACACTCTGTATATGTTTTTTTATTATTATACATATAAACCTTTCTCTTGAATTACTCTACCTATTAAAAAACGCATTAAAATCCTGTGGACAATAGTAACATCAAATATTAACAATTAAATATTTTAAAAAACCGCATTAAAATTCGTTACGTAATATACGTATATGTTTTTTGACATGATTATACATATAAACCTTCCTCTTAAATCAGTCTACCTATTAAAAAACAAACGCATCAAAATCCGTTGACAATAGTAACATCAATATCGAATTTTAAATGAAAACTATTTTTTTTAAACACTCTGTATATGTTTTTTGGATATTATTATACACATAAACCTTTATTTTAAATCACTCTATCTATTTTAAAAAACCGCATTAAAATCCATTGAGAATAGTAACGTCAATATCGAATTTTAATAATAGTTTATCCAAGGTATCCGACCCATGCCCACTTCGTTAGGCGTTAATGTCTGAGATTTTTGTTTAATCATAGTAAAATATAGCCTAGTAACACTCCTGAATAGTGTAGCTTTCTGATTTTAAAAGAATTATTATGATGGGTTCAGTACTTTCGAAGATTAGCGGCTACAACAACAACACCCTCTCATTTAATTATTTTAGGGTGGTGACCCTGGGGGTTAAGGTGATGAAGGGTCGCCGTCCAATTTTTTGTAAAATACTGTTCCCCTAAATAAATATTTTGACGTGTTTCGACGATTTTCTTAAACCTATCTCTTTTGCAGATAACTTGAGCTGCCTTCCCATGGCTACGCCAATGCGCCTTTATCTTCTAATATTTTTAATAGCCTACTTTACACCGCAAGCGCACCGAAACTATTTTTAGTTAGTTTATTTTAGTTTTTTTTTATTAATGAATCAATTTAATTGAGGATTACCAATATTATTCAAATCAATTTTGGGTACAAAATATAAATACATAGGAGGAAGAGTAATCGTGACAACAGATTATCCTGTTAATTAGTTGTAGCAACGTGCATAAAAATTAATTTAGCGCTTGATTTACTATCGCCTGTGGTTCATTATAAGAAGATTTTTTCTATCACACTTTTTAACCATAACTACTTTTTAACAAATACAAAATTTTTATGTGCGGTTTTGTGGTTAGATTTTTTAATTTCCATAAATTATTTGTATATAAAAAAATATATGTAAAGCACAGAACAATTAACAGCAAAATATTATAGAACAATAAAATAAATAGAAAAGTAATGCCATTCGTTTTTGTAAGCTATTTTCAGATTATGAGTGTTTGTAGGTTTGACAAGAATATTATGCTACAGGCTTTTGTATAACATATATATAAACAATGGAAATTAGAAAACAAATAAATAACAGAAAAAGCACGCTTCGTTTTTTCTTGGTAATTGTCTTAACATGGAATATAAAAATTAGCCAATTAAGGATAATAAAATAAAAACAAAACTTAAAATTTTGCATATGCCGTATCAGACCTAACTTTTCTAAAAACCTTGTAAAAAAAAGTTGCAGGCGCATATTTTTTTAAGATAGGAGTTGGACCTGAACATCGTCAGACGAAAGATGGAAGATGAGGTAAATCTAAATAAAATAACGGGATATTATAGACCATGCCCCGCTATGAGTTTTAATTTTTTTTTATATTATTATCAGAAGATTTATAATTAATAGGGATGTCATATTTTAAAAGAACATCGATATATCGATATTGATAAATATCGTTTTGGCTAATATCAATTATTCGATACGTCGAAGAGCAATATATTGATATTTGGGAGAGAAAAATATATCGATAAATTATATAACTTTACATATATTTTTTTACAGGTAGTGGGTAACTAAATAACTAAATACGGCATAATATTAAAAATTGCCTTGATACTTTCATTTTTTTTATTTTACTGTACAACATTTTTGACAGTTTTAAAAATTTAAGTGAAAAAAGATATTTTTAATTTTGACTTACTTACCCCAAATATCGAAAATATTTATTACCGATGTATCGATATAATATCAAGAAGTTAAGTATCGATGAAGATTATCGATATTTAATTTCCGATATATCGATATTTGAAAATAATCGATATATCGTTGCCATTCCTAATATTTAACCACCAGCATTAACATGTTTCGTTATTTCGTTAATTACCCGATTTTTTTGTTGTTTTTTCATTCGTACAGATGTTAATTATGTTTGCTTAAAAATGTGTTCAATTAAACAAAAGCATTAATTTTACTTACTACGATCTTTTTTTTACTTTGTTAATTTCGGTATTTGATATTTGTATATTGTATGTATATATATTATAAATAATTATTACTTTCATACCTTCAGCTTCTATTAAAGTTTTGTTCATACATGCTCGATACAACTTCTTGGTTAGTTGGAAAGGTTTGGGTTCAGTAGGCAGAATGGGCTCTTCTATCATTGATCTTAACTGTTCTTGTAACGTATCACTAATAATACTAAAAGAAGCAAATAATTATGGTGTATATTTTACCTTGACAAGTTGTTATTATTATTACACTAACCAGAACTAACCAAAAATAAATTTCGGGGCTTAGTATTAAAATACGTTAACTACATAAGATACAAATAGGAGTTACAGTTTCACTAAGGCCTCAATATGTAAGTGCTTTTTTTACATACAGTGTGCCTACGTAAGTTGGCGTCATATGGAAAACTTTTTATTAATAATTTTACAAAAAAAGTTATTTTTATTTTTGCTTGGTCCAAAACCTAAATTGCAACCATCAAATTTCAAATTGTATTTGTCGGCTACGAGGTTTGGTCAAAAATGTAATTTTTGATTAAGAGAAAAGTACCTGTATTTTATGCTAATATCGAAAATTGTTATAAAGAAAAATGTTTATAAATTAAAACTACAACTAAATATGCAATTTTGTTTAACAGGAAAAATAAAATTTGGATTTTTTTTTGCGACAATCGAGAAAATTTAAGTTTGTACTTTAGGGCATTGTGCAATGTTCTTGTTTTGATAAAAGTAAATTTAAAAGGGTTGTTTTAAATTGTTCTATAAAATTTATAAATATAAAATGTATTGAACTATTTTACTATTATCTCAGAAAAAAATTAAATGTAGGTTAACAAAATTGCATATTTGGGGGTAATTTTTATTTCCAAACATCTCTTTAATAAAAATTTCCGGTATTAGAAAATACCGGTATTTTACTTTCGTAGATGACTGACACATTTTAATAATTTGATGGTAGCTTTTTAGGATTATGGGAAACTTCTTTAAAGAATAACATTCTTCCATATGACGCCAAATTACGTAGACCTATTGTATATGCTTATTTATTTAAAATTTAAAAGTATTAATAAAAAATGTTAATTATTACCTGAATGATGTAACAGAAGACTTATCATCTGGAATGTTTGTTTTCTTTAAGAAGTTACCACATGTAAATTCGTAAAAGTCGTCACATGGGTCCACTGACTGATCCATATACTCTAGAACTCTAGAAATTGAAAATAAAGTTTTTTTGCTATTTTACAATTTTAATATTTCATTAAAATGTAATAATTTTTTGCTAATGCACTCGGGTGATGCCCAACTCGGCACACCAAGCAGATAAATGGAATAATTATAGCCCAAGTCGGCACATACGTAGGCAGGTACTCTGTTGTACATAGCCCAACTCGGCTTTTTAACTAATAATAGCTCCTTATCTGTTGCGCCTATCTTTTTTATTTTTAAAGGGCTAATAGATAGATATGTTTTCTCTAGGTTTGTCAATTTTGGTCAAGTAGATTTAGATAGAACTGGACTTACGGGACTTTTTCCAAAATACTTTATTTAACCTCGTTGCCAAAGAAATTTGATTTAGCCACAATTAAGCTACTCACGTTTTTCTTGTAGACAAACTATGAGAAATGATTCAGTAAAAGCGAATCTGTCAACCATTTCAGTATTTAGGAATTATAATTATTTTTGATAAATAATGTATCCATAAAGCATGCATTTCTTTCGATTTTAAAATAGATTTTTTTTTAGTGTCCCTTGAAAATCAAAAATGTGAGATTACCATGGTTACTAAGTTGGATGCCGACGAAACCTAACAGTAAATTAATTAAAAATAAACATACTACCCTAATTGTAGATAAAATTAGTTTTTTTTTCGCAACGAAGTTTAATACATTATTTTAGAAAAAGTTTCGTAAGTCCAGTCTTGTTTAAATCTATTTAACCAAAATTTTATTTAAATTTAAAACGTGAATCAGAAATAAAGGAGTCTGGACAAATAACATTAAAGATTATCTCCGTTAATTATTAAATAATTTTGTTTATTTATTGTAAATAAAGTTTTATAGAAGTTTAAGCAAAAAATAATGAAAAAAAACTTGTATCTCCATTTTTTCTTAAATTAAAATATTTATTGTTATAGGCAATGTCTTTATTTTAGCCATATTAAGAAAAACAAATGAAACCAAAGCCGCCCATGTTAAATTGTTTATGAATTAGAGCGGCTAATTTTTCCAAGATTTAGAGTCATTTTCTGCAATAACTAGTGGTCCAAACAAAGTATATATTTTTGAAAAATATACACTTTTTAATGAACTTAAAATATACAAACTTTTGTATTTAAAATATGTTTCTATCTTAAACAATAAAGCTTGCAGACCCCATTCAAAATATAACCGAACACCCTGTACAGTGTACAGTAGGTATATGCAAAAATTGTTATTTAGATACACCTAGGTAAAGGCCCTGAATTGCTGTGCGGAACCGCGTTGCGACCTTGGTAAAATATACCTCTATTTTATTATTACACTAACGATCCCATCTTAATCTTGTCACCTGTAAAATCGCTAGGTGAATAATAAATTAATTATGTTAGGTCAGTTCCAGATAATTTTCATTATGAATATTAGCTCAAGCAAATTTATGACAGCTGGTCAAAAATTTATATTTAAATCGTAATAATAATATAATTAATTATTTATTTTATGTACCTTGAGGCTGTATGTATACATCCTGGAGTCAAACAAAGTTTTTGTTCTGAACCTTCCTCATCAGGAGCATTTATTATAAACGTTTTTTGTCCCTGCAATGCTTCTGCTGTAAATGGTGTATCTAAAAAATAATTCAAAATAAAAAATAAGAAAAATAGGAATAGGGAATAGTACCACGTATTAAATAAAAAGTTTAATAATAAAACAATAATATACATTATTGTTTTGTACAGGGTGGGCCGTTTATCTTGGGACACTACCTTATCTCAAAAACTATAGCAGATGGAGCCAACAGTTAAATACAAAAGTTAATGGGGGTTTTACAAACCTTTAAATTATTTAAATGCTGTATATACAGGGTGTTTCATTATTCGTGGGCCAGTATTAATTTTCTTATTTTAAATGGAACACCTGGTATATTATTTCATTTTTGAATTCTGCACGAAATCTGCGAAAAAATGTTTTTCTTAATGGAAACTACCATTCGTATATTCTTGACCTATTTAGTATTAAAAATAAGGGCTATTTTATATAAGGTTGTCTATGCCTAATCTTTTTACTTTTGAAATATTTCCATTTAAACATTTCTCCATCACAATGACGGTGTTTGAACAAAACAAGTGACAGTAACCAACAACAAAAGACGCGTCCAAGGAGATAGCTTTCTAGTACTTGTTTTGTTCAAACGCCATTCCATTAGGTATAAAACGTTTTTTTGCAGTTTTTCACATTTTATTTTTAATCTTATTTTTCGCGCACCCTGTATTAATAGTTATCAAAATTGCGTATAAAATCCGTTATTCGAGTCCTTTTTCTACAACAAGGCTTACTAAAGTAAAACAACAAATGCTTCCGAATGAAGAAATTGGCAGATATTTTACGGCTTGCAAACGTCAATTTTCGCATGAAAAATTAAAAATGTCAAAAACGGTTAGACTTAGGTATAGGACATTATACACAAAATATGTCTAGAATTTCATGCAGAATTCAAAAATAAAATAATATACCAGGTGTTTCATTTAAAATAAGAAACTTGATACTCGCCCACGAATAATGAAACACCCTGTATATACAACATTTAAATAAATTAAAGATTTGTAATACCCCCATTAATTTTTGTATTTAACTTTTGGCTCCATCTGCTATAGTTTCTAAGATAAGGTAGTGTCCCAAGATAAACGGCCCACCCTGTACTCATATGCATAGTTCATCCATGTTAACATTTTTAGGTTGGCAATGGGAATATTCCTAACTCAGTCAAGGACCCCGCTCAATCCTTCACAAAATTGGTTTTCGGTTCATTTTTTTATATTAATTTAATGTGTTGTATATTAAAACCTTATAATTAAATGTTCTTCTGGGCACAATGCCCAATCGCCTCTAGTACTAGAGTTATAGAGCCTCAAAGTTAGATATTGGCTAAGTTGGGATTTCAAGTACCTCCTGTGATTTTAATTTATTTTCTATCTTTCTAAAGCTTACACAAAACATCTTTTGATGCATACCTATAGACTATTAAATAAAATAGTAAAATATATGAAAAGTGTTTATGTAAGATGTTTTTATAGCAGTGGCGTTGAAACAAATAAAATTTATATAAAGTTGCCTCAAAAAATAACATTTTTGAGTATAAAACAAGAACAAACTGTTTGAATTCATACTTTTTTTTTTAAGTTTGCGGACCTAGTTAAAAATCTAAACTTATTTCGATTATGTAAAAATATACAAGGTGAAAAATAAAACAAGTTGTACTTGGATTGTACTTTTACTATGTTATCTAAATTATTACTATCTACTAAGCTAGCAAATAAAGAGATAAGTTTGATTAACTTGTTAAAACTAATGTAGCTCAAATTTAGAGGTATTCCCTTAAAAACAAAACAAAAATATCTATTACAACTTTAAATTATACAGGGTAAATTATTAAAGTGTTTCTGGACTTTATTTTTGCTTTTCGCTGATTTTTATGTGATTCACCTAATTTTTTAAAAAAGATTCTAATATTTATTATTTATTTTTTTGTTTTTTTTTTTGATATACAGATCCTAAACTGTAGATACTTAGGGCCTACTCTATACAGGGTGTTACAAATTTAAAAAGCACCCTTATGATCTCAGAATTGGTAACAGATATAGTGTTAGTTAAATTAATGGTGAAGTTGCACATTTTAATGTCTGGCAATATTCGGTTTTAAAAGTTTCAAGATAGAGGGAAATTTTAAAATTATTTGAAGAAAAAGCAAAATTTTGCGAACCAGTTTACTTTTAAATAAAACGCTCTTTTTCCAGTGTTTATCCAGCAAAACTGGCAAAGAACTGATATTTTTAACGCCTGTATTTTTTGAAAGTTTTAAAACCGAATATTGTTGAGCATTAACATACGCAACTTCGCCCTAATTTAACTAACCCTATATCTCTTACCGTTTGCAAAACGTAAGGGTGCCCTTCGAATTTGTAACAACCTGTATAAGTAGACCCCAAATATATACAGTTTTAGGATCTGCAGCTTTAAAAAGAAAATAAAAGGGACCTTTTAAAAACATTTTAGGTGGATCATATAAAAATCAGGAAAGGTCAAAAATAAAGTCCTTAAACAGCTTGATAATTACCTGGGTTATTTGGAGTTATAGTAATAGGCATTTGTTGTTTTTTTTTAACAGAATACCTTTGGATTTAAGCTATTATTTAACAACTAATCAAACGTATCTATTGGCTTAAGTAGGTGGTTTTAACTTAGATAGCATAGTGAAAGTACAATCCAAGACCACCTGGTTTTTACCACTCTGTATATTTTGAGATAACCATTTACATCTTTTCTTATTATCATATTTTTGTTGTACTTGTGGAAAGAGTAGGCAAATATTTTTGTATTAATTAGCTGCATAACTATCTTTAACTTTAAATTAAATTTAATATAATAGCTAAATTTGTTAGTTTTAACTGTTATCATTATATAACTTAGTATTTGTTAATATTGTTACGTAATTGTAAATTAACAATAAAAAGTAATTTTTAAAAGAAACATTTTATTATGTTTGTTTAGTTGGTTTAGAATCTGGAATCTAACGAATTTATTTTTTTCGAAAACTAAGCAAGATACGAAAAATATTAAAGGACAAAAAAGTTGTATCTTTAGTTGCGTACTCTGAAGAGAATATAAAAGTTTTATTAAAGTCCGTGGCGTATATTTTTTGTCAGAAATATTCATGAGAGAGCCACTCGAGACGCCACTAGACTTTTAATAAAGTCAGAGCTACATTATCCTAGTGCTTCAAATAACATTACCATAGTGTATCTAAATTAGATGAAGAATATTTATAAAACCAAAAATATTACCATGTATCTTGACAACTATAAGATATCTGACCTATAATTATTATATAAACTTTCTTTCATGAAACTAGCTAATAAATAAGCTCTTAAATTTTTACCGCAAACCTGTATATTTTTGTAAACTGACACCTGTAAAATTGTCCGGTACGTGGCATGGTATCCTACTAAATTAAATATAATAACAAAATTATTTTAGTGCAATAAGACTGACACAATGTTTGTCCCGAAATCCCTATCTCTCAGCGCACTGTGCACCGTCCGGCAGTTTTATCTATTTACGTATATGAAAACCGTCGAAAATGTAAATTAGTTTGTTATTACCAGCGGTTTTTACTTATTAATTTGGTAGATGCTACCGTCTAGCGGTTTTGCTTTTAAAAACTATTAAAAACCGCCAAATAATAGTTAAATTTAACCTATCCTTAATAATTATTTATTTTGCTGTGCAGTAAGTGTTTGGATTTATTGTGGTTTTATTATTTAATATTCCAGTTTAGTTTAAAGCACCCTTTAGAAGAACAAAATTGGAGTAGTATAGTGGGATTGGGATAGGCCAATAAAACAACTATTGTATTTATTCCAACGTTTTGTGGCTGGATTGCCACTTTATTAGGGGCCTATTATTAAAAAGACACATTACTAAACACCAAAAACACTTTATAGTAGAAGAGCCCACGATGTTAAATGGGGCTTTACTTGAGCGTCATAAAGACCTATTGGGTTGCAAAGCTTAGATGATAAATTTTTTTATATAATGTATAACTTTTCATTGGCGGGGAAGCGGCTAGATACTTTTAAATATGTCAAAAAATACTATTATAATTTTGGCTTGTGGAATTCGTTCAGGTCATAGATAACCTATATTTAGGTGGCAGTGGCAAAATACAAACACCGGCACCCCGTACTCTTCGTCCGCGGTCTGACCGTAACGCTCATTAGCTACCGTACTTTGAACTGCTTTGAACAGGAAAGCAGAACGCCGTCAACAAATTCTTTCCTATAATGCGGATGGTTTGTTTGGAGCCGGGTGTGTTTACCCTCAACAGCCTTGCGCACAAACCGGTTTTTTTGCCCATGAAATGTAACTTTTGTTTCGCGCAGGGTTTAACATTGGCAATCCATCGAGATCAGTGGTTCAGGTCGTATCGTATTATATATTTTTAGTAATTCACAAATAATTTTCTTTGAAATTTAAAAATAGCTACGTTCGAAAATGCTAATCTTACATTTTTTTGTAGCTCTCTGTTTCCTTTACGTCAATCTTAAATTGTCAGATTATTGGAATAAACATTGTTTAGCATGTAATTAACTTACCCTATATTAATCTGACGCGCTCGACAATTTCTGATGGATATATTTTTGTTTTTTATGATCGGCCCTGTCTACGGAGCTCATATTTGGTGGAGGTATTTAACCGAGTCAGTTATCCTCGGTATATTAGTCTGCAGCTGTAGTAACCCGAAATCTCTTTTGGGCTCCCTACCATTAAAAATATTGTCATTAGAATCAAAGTCAGAAATTAGATATGAAATTCTTGAAAAGTGATGTGTCTAAAAATTATTAAGAAAAAATGTTTAAAAAAACTATGGTTAAGTAGCCAAAATTCGAATACGGAATCTGTAGATTACCTGTCAGCACTCATAACCCTGTAGCGATTGGATCAAATTGAATTATTTCTCTTAAATGTTAATACTATGATTAAACAAATAAGCACTGTTTATTAGTGTCCAACAGAAATTTCGGCTTTCGGCCAGATGGGCAACGCTATTTTTAATGTAAAAATGGAATAGATTTTAAAAGAAAATCCTTTTTTTTGCTCTTCAAAACTTTTGTGGAACCCTCCCCTCCCGTAAATGCAGACCCGAAAAAACAAAAAATATACAAGTTTTAAAAGAGTGACGTTTTTTTTCGCTCTTCAAAATTTTTGGTACCCCTTCCCCAAATTTTTTAGTTTCGGTTACGCCCGAAACTGAAGCCCTGGCCGAAATTTCAGTTTCGACCGAAAACCAGTGTCAGTCGGACTCCAGTGTTTATGAATTATTTACCTTGTAACTTTCCTCCTCTTCTAAAAACTTTAAAGTTTGTTTCACCCTTAATACATGCAAAATGTATTGGTATATTTAGTTTTAGTTCTATGGAACGATCAGTTTTTTTTCTTGCCGCTAAAATACTCCTGGCTTTTTTTCCATTTTATTTTAACTTATTAAAAGCTTCGACAAGATCTTGGTAGATGGTAAACGTGTCTCCCAGTTTTATTTTTGTTTTTTGATCAATAAAAAATAACATTTAAGAATAATACAAATAATTATTAAGGTTGGGTTTACTTTAACCATTACCTATTTGGCGGTTTTTAATAGCGTTTATAACATAATAATTTAGATTTTCGGCGGTTTTCATATACGTAAAAGATAAAACCACCGGACGGCTGTGTTTTTCTTATAATTGAGAAAAATCGCTGGTAGTCGTTTAGCCAGTGCCGTCAAAAGAAAAAAAAAAACAAAAAGTTATTAAGATTACATTTGGACCACATTTTGTTTAGCTGGTTTTTTTGTCTATGCGTGTATAAAAATGTATTCAACTTTCTTTCTTAATTGCTTTTATTTTGATTTGGAGTACTCGTAAGTAACAATATTTTTATCTATAATATTTTTATACAACGAGTCGTATCTCCTAGTCCATACTTATTAAACCAAAACAATACGGCAAATTAATAGTTGCTTAAGAGTGTGTTGAAATGCATTTCATTTTTAATACTTATATAGGTTATTGCTCTTTGTAAATTTTCTATCTTATACGTGTAATAATGTAGACATATACAGTACCTATAATGTTACAAATATTAAAGTTGTAATTTATGTTATGAAAGTGTGTGACTGGCATAAAACATTGAAATTATTTTAAATATTGATTAAATAAAAATAGAATTCTTTTGTGCAATGTACATGAAGAAAAAGGTTATTTAAGCTAAAACACATGCAACAGTGTGTCTCACATTTTTGATGTGTTTTTGCAGAATTGCATATGCAATTGTTAATGATCCTTTCCTCACAGAAAAGCTTTCCTTATACAACACAGCGCCAAGGCTTGAAAAACCCAGTTCCAGACCAGAGTGTATAAAAAGGCAAAGAGATTAACTAACACATGGCTTAAATATGGGAAATGATGTAACCAGAACCATTTTAAGGGATTTTTCCAGTCTTTTTAGAACCTCCACAAACTGGATTGGCGAAGAACCTATAGGACTAGGACAATGGCAAAAAAATATTACCATAACCTTTGTCCGAAGCCGCAAGGCATTTAGAAATGTGGTAACAATTTTAGGCCAAATCTTATGAAACAATGAATGCAAGGTAGGATCTTGCGCATGACGTTTATCACGTGATCACCGCCTTTGACGTAATGTAAGAAAATAGTAAACATTGAGTATTCTCATTTTAAGTTTACCAGTAGTTCTTATTATTTTAAAAACCTATTTTTCTAAAATCGTCTTATAAGTGACCAACATTTACAAATATTTCAGATTTCTTAGGGCTTTAATTTAAATATTTCGGAGAAAAAACTCAAGAGCGATCTGATTTGGAATTGCTGTTGATCCACAAGCGGTTAGCTGCAGCAACGTGTGTATTAATTTATAAGTTTCTGACAGATTTTTGATAAGCCGTGACATAACCACAATTTTGGTGAAGATTTTTTAATGATTTTGATCGGTTGTGTTTTCAAAAATTTATTTTAAATAATTTATAGTGCATATGTAGTATGTGAAACAATTTATTTTATTTTTGTTTTAAGTAACGGATGCTCCAAAACAATACATTGTAAAAGGAACTAACCATAACTCCCCACCTATACTCTGTCTCGGGTTTTCGGTCCTTAGTTACTTGATATTACCAGGGTCGGATTTGGAGGTGGGTGGCTCTGGGGAGGAGCCGGGGGGCCTTACTGAAAAAAATTAAAGAGCAAAAAAAAAAGGTCCTTATCAATAAATAGGTAATAGAATTTTCTTTCTGGAGACCCATAAACTTGTTGTGGGGCCCCGGGGCAGTTGCCCCGCCTGCCCTCGTTTAAATCCAGCCCTGGATATTACGTAAATATTTACTACCGAAGACAAGATAGCTTTTTGTTCAACAAACAGTGCGAACGTCGCATAGGGAATTACATAATTTCCTCCAGTGTGGCGGTTAAACGAACTGTACGGACGTTTTAACCTTTGGGGATCAAGTAAAGATTCACGCTAAATTGATGACTTCTTTCTGTCTGGAGCTAAGCGCTGTGAGCGAAGATTCCTATAAGATGATTGATATCCTGTTTGGTAGTAAACACGAGGTATTTCTGAAATGCCGGGAAATAGATGGGCGTGCCATGGGAACTGTCAGTAGTGACAGAGAAGGTATCTGCAGTAGCAATTCTTGGTTTGACAGCTGTCAATTTATGCATTGCATCGATGTATAAAATATTTCTTTTTTTTTGGAATTTCTGGGAGCTACGAATTATCCAGATTTTCGGCCCTGGAAAGCATAGTCCAAAAGGGGGAGAGCTGGCGAATTGGACCTGAAGAGACCAGAATCAAGAACTATGGATGGTGGAGGGGAGGATAACCATCTGAATGTTTTAAAAAGTGTCCGTCGAACGGAGCAACTTAAGGTGGCGCCACCGTAGCCAGAGGAGATTTTTTAACCAATGAGCATGAATTATTAGAGTGAGATACAAAATGAAAAAGGACAGATAGATACAAAATAAAAAAGGAAAGAAATACCAAAATCCCTCCACTGGCTACTGTGGCGCCATCCCAATTTGCTACATTCCGATGGCCACTTTATCAACTTGTCCGCCATAAAGATGGTTATCCTCCCCTCCACCATCCATACCAAGAACAAAGAAATAGAATAGAATAGAAGACAAAGTATAGGTGGCGGTCATGGTTAGTTTAGGTTAGTTAAATTTTTTTCTTTTATTAAACTTGAGACTAATACTTACATACTTAATTTATTATTCTGCAAGCCAAGAAACCAGAACTTATTATTAGCCCCTTACCTGAAAACTGTCGTATAGTGACAGAAAAAAATGTCACACAGTTTTCAATTTTGATTAATACTATTGATAATATTATGTGATTTAAACACAATGAAAAGGTTAATTTAACAAAAGAAACAAAACCAAATGTAATCGGATTCATTACCTTAAAATTTTAAAAATTAAATCAACAGCGCGCGAACTCTGTCTGTCAAAAGCTTTTAAATCGATACACATGGGGCAGCGGCTTAATAGTGGCCTTGGCTAAAAAGTCATATGTAGAGAACGAGTTTGACTGTTAAAAGCCACAATAATAAAATGTTTATATCTTTTAACGTTATTAAAAAAATCCTATACGTTGTTTTATTTTAAATAAATATATTTAAAAAGATAAAAATACACTTATGTCTCTGGTTCTTTTAAATAAAGTTTTCCGCCAGATTTTAATACTAAAAAAATCCTTTCTATATGGGTATGAATTAATTTTAATGCAATTTATTTTATTGTAATGGTATGTGAATAATATAAGCAGCTGATTTCTCTCGCATACTGTATTATCTAAGAAATGTTTTATTGCTCTATCCTTACGTGTAAAGATTCCTGACAGATCAGGTAACATACATAATATTTGTTTTGTGAGTAAGTTTAATATCCTAAATTATTATGCTTATTTTATGAATTACTAGTATTTAAAAAATAAAGATTTTAAATGTTTACCAGTTTTTACGAAATTTGCAGTAAAATTTGTTTATGTCAAATAATATTGGTAAATTAAATTACATATAAAAGTACTGAAAATTCAAAACCTAACTGAAGTAAAAGAAAATCCACAGCCAAATTCTGATATACATGAATGCTAATAGTATTTAGAAATATGTAATAACTTTAATTGATATATTTTGTTTATTTGGTAAAGCTTTCTCTTTTCAAATAATAATTATGCTTTCTTCAGCAACACGGAAATACTATTTTTTTAAGCTATATTGCAAAAATACCGTTTTCCTAAAAATAAATATAATTACTAAAACTGTTAAATAAAATTTACTTACGAGAAACAGCCTTATTTCTATTGTATAAAACTGTAGCGAGAGCTACTATTAATGAGATTCCTATAATAAAAATTACAGCAGTCGTTAAAGTTAAACATCTTTCCATACTTGTTCTCCTCTTCCACCATGTTGGATTTCTGTAAAGAAATAAACATAGTTTTATTTGCTAATTCATGCACTTAAGAAAATGATTGATTACATTTTTAAAAACGTTTATGAGTTATGTTTTTGTATACAAATCTAACCCTAGGGTGGGTGGGGCTAAAAAACGACTATTTTTATTTTGACTTCTGACACTAGAAAATTGGTTTCAAGGCATCTTTAGAAAGTGTTCGGAAACAATTAGCTTTTAATTTTAATAGGATGATTCACCTTATTACAGTTTTGTACATTTTTCTTAGTTCTTTCAAAAAAAATCATATTTTATCATCTCATCACACAGCAAAACTAAAAAGCTTTTGTAGAAAATTAAGCGCTCTACAAAATATACTCTTTAAATAAATCTGGTAATTGTCTAGAAAGTTGCGGCAACTCCGATTTTGACAAAATTTGGTTTACGGGCGTTTTTGGGGCGCTGATCGCGAATCTAAAATATTTTTTTGGCAATGTTTCATTCTCGAGATATTCATCATCACAGTTGAAATTCAAACTATCCTTCGTTTCTCTATATTCCGCCTTTCTTTTTGCACAAAATTCTTGACATACCACTAAATTGGCACAAAGTATTTTATAAACATTTAAAAAAACTATTTTTTAGGTATTTTACAAGTTTTTTCACTAAATTTCAAATATTTTACCCTAAAACGCTACAACCGTGCATACATCTATGTGTATAATGATTTTAAACATGACCACGTGATTTATTTAAACATGACGACGTGATTTAAAGCCAACTTTTTATATTAATAAAGAAAGGCCAAAATTAATAAAAAGACATGTTTTAAAAAGGTTTTTAATGTTAAATAAAATATTGTGTACCAGTTTAATGTTATATCAGGAATTTAGTGCAAAAAGAAGGGAGAATATAGTAAAAATAAGGATAGTTTGAATTTCAAATTTGATAATAAATATACTTGAGAAAAAAACGTTGCCGAAAAAACATTCTTTCAGATTCGTGATCAGCGTCCCCAAAATCCCAGTAGGTATACCAAATTTCGTCAAATTTGGAGTTGCCGCAACTTTCTAGACAATTACCATAAATCTACCCATTTAAAGATATTCAAGTTCAAGATTGAAGAATTTAAAAAAATAACCCTTTTGGTTTTAAATTTTGTAACTTACCTAAAAATAATTATTGATAATTCAGTTTCTACTATTACTATTAAAAATTACACCCTCTACAAAAAAAAGGTACCTTATACTCTTTAAGTAAGTTACAAAATTAAAAATGTATTTTTCTTAAAATTGTTTAATCTATGACCTTACATATCCTTTTATTGGTTATATTTATTAAATAAGTATAAGAAAGCTCCATTTTAGAGCATTAAATTTTCTCCAAAAAAACCTGTTAGGCTACGGCGACGATACCAAGCCTCTGCGGCCAGCGAAAACCGAAGAATATGAGAGCTCTGCCTTTGATCTTTATGGTAGCATAAAAGATTTTTTTTTAATCGGGCGACTGCAATATACGTAAGAAAAAAATTCTGCCTCTGCCGCTCAAAAGAACAAATTTTATCCGCGAAGCGTTTTCAATGTATATTAACTGGTTTCAAGACGCTGTTTACCTTAAACTATTTTAGCTAGTACAGGCTACCAGTACAGATATTTGATACTTTCCGCTCGACGCTTACGCTTGTTATCGTGACCGAAGCCTTGGAGTTTTGCTGAATGATTAACGAATGGTGAAATATGATTTTTTTTGTATGGGAAAATATGCAAAATCATAATGAGGCGAATCTTACTATTAAAATTATGAACTTATTGTTGCCGAGCATTTCCTGAATGTGCCTAGAAACCAATGTTTGAGTTTTACAAGTCAATATAAAAATAGTCGATTTTGTGACCCACTCCAATGTAACACTGTGTGCAGGAGCCAAAATATAAAAATGTCTTTCCATGTTCGAGACACAAATGATCTTTTTACGGGCCCACGAGAAGGCTGCAATACTCCAGTAATAGTGAAATGGTAATTTATCTTTTGTAATTAGTAGCTACTTTTGTATCAGCCTGTAATAACTAATTTAGCTGGTTGCAGTTACAACGCAGGTGGTGTTAGCTGCCTATATTTTATTTTAGGATACGTGTAAACTGTATATTGTGTATATACGTATAAAATTTATAGGGACGCAGCTGGCGGCTAACACCGGTGGCGGTTAGAAGTGGCTACATGAGGCCACGTTTGTGGCTATTTCGTTGATAGACTATCATCATATATCACTATAAGTTTTATATTGTTGTAAGTTACAAGTCAACTGAAATACGAGGGGTCCAAAAATGAAAAAAATGAATTTTGCCCGTGTATGTCAAAAACTAATAAGGCCATGAAAAATATTTCTTAGTGTCATCTTTCGTTACATAAAAAAGTAGCAACAGTTCGCAAGAACCGCAAGTCTTCTATCTTTAATAATGACCAAGATACCTTGCAATTACAACGAAATCCATTTGGTGGGGGGGGCTGAAGCCCTAGTTTATGGAGTGTGTGTGCCGAAAAACACTACCCGATAATTTTGGGAAGCTCGGGATCGCCGTCTTGGGGGGCTAAGCCCCTCCTAGCCCCTCCTAATTACGCCCCTGAGTCTTATTCCCGGGCACCCATCTATCTTATAACCACGTTTCACGTTGTTTGACTATGCCTATTGTTGTTGAGACGATCCGATCGTACCAAAGCAACCACGAGAGCGGTCAGCATAGTTTCGTACGAGTATTACTTAATAGCCTTGGTTAGACTAACAGCAATTTTAGGCGTCAACATAACCGATTGGTAAATATCGTTTTAGAATTGGTTCTTCGCCTAAAATTGATGTAAAACCAGTTACAAAGATGTCACAAGCGTCATACTAATAAAGACGGCAATCAACTATCGCTATCTAAACGCGTCGTTTACATCGTGTGCGAGCAACAAAAAGGAGAATAATTGCAAGTGGAACGGAAGTGATGACGCCGTGGCATCTTCTCTACTGGCGAGAACTTTACTAAATAATTGATATTCAAATGTTTAAACAAAGGATTATTAAATGACAAACAGTAACCAAAAAAAAATACTATACAGATAATTTTGTTAACTATAAACAAGGTAGAGTACAAATATATTCTCAGTAAAAATTAAATTATGATTTGTCTTTATTCGGAATAAAAAGTAAATGACGAGTATTAAAATGACGAAACAAATTTTTGAAAGTACTCTTTGTTGAGTATGATGCCTAATCTTTTAATTATTTCATCCAACTTACTTACAACTTATAAATCGTTTCATAAAACAAAGTAGGTTCCAATGTGAACATTACACAAATCACGTATTTGTTTTTATTTAATTGTTTATAGCACTCGAAGTCAATACTTTATGGACTTGATTTTTAAAACTATTCTTAAGTTTAGTATTTTTATCTCCAGTTAATCTAGCTATTATAAATTGTATGCTCTTTATTATACAGGTGTGGAAAATCTTCATTCGCCCTTTGCAATTCCCCAAGTGGAAAAGAGAGTATTTCTGAATATACTGAATCACATAAGTTCGACTGAAACAGACGATGCGATCCTGATGCGATGTTGTCGATGCAAAAATTTTTCCCCGTTCTCTTTGCTTACATCCAAACGTACTCCCCTATTAGGACACTGGTGCCGACGGTTTTCGTTTTGCGTATCAAGAACTTGCAGCGTTCGGGTATTGAACAGTGTTGCCAGAGACTTTTTCGGGGATTTTTGATGACAAGGTAAAACGGGATTTTTAAAGTAAAAATGGGGATTTTTAACGATTTGGAAGGTAAAAACATTTTTAAAGGTACGTTTTGATCTTACTTTTATTGCATGATATTTACGTCAGATAAAAATTCTGACTAGTGTAAACAATCAAAAATTTATATCAGACAACATTTTTGACCGTGTACACAGCTAGAATTTCTATCTGACATAAATATCATGAAATTAATGTCAGTTGTAAACAAATCATTACTTTTACTTACTTTTTACTTAAAATTCTCGATTTTTACGTAAACCTTTTTTTTTGGTTGTCAATTTCTTTGGCGTAGAAAATACATTTTTGACTATTAAAGGCGGCCCTCAAATGTGGCTTTAAATCACAGGGATTTTTCTAAAGTATCCCAAAAAAGTGATTTTTGGAACCACGCGGGGATTTTATCGTAACCCACCTGGCCACACTGATGGTATTCAGTAGCATGGTGAAAGTTAGAAGCATAATTCTTTTTACCATTTGGGTTTTAACAAAAAAAAAAGAAGTAAATTTAAATAAAATATTCTCTAAAAAAATAAAAAGAACATAAAAGTATTTCTAACGGAAATGTTTATACAATGTGGAAACTCTTTTTAAAATCTTATTATTATGGTTCTGAAAGAGACCACAATTTTTAGCAAGACAATATTTCAATTTATTAAATTCGGTTCTCTTTGGTTTTCAAACATTTGAGGTGATATGCTACCGGGTGGTGCAAGGCACCAGGGCGCAATACTGCGGGACGGAAATTTTTAAAAAAGGGAGGAAATGCAGCAGTATCACAGACTTGTCGTTTCTTAGTTAATGGAGGTGCAAGTGGCACCTCATCATTACATGCACTTCCTACAATTTCGTTAACAGCCGATGGTTTCAAACTTTTATAATAATTTCAAAAGTTATACTTTTCGCTGGTACAAGACCAAACCTATAATGCAAACCTCCTAATTATTTCTTCTGCTAAATTACCAGCATAGTACTACTAAATAATTTGAACTTTTTGTCAACGATATTGACCAAAACTTAAAAAAATCTAAATTAAGCAGGATCAGCAGCAGTTTGCAATACAGCAAACGACTTGCCAGTAAAAATAAATTTTAAAGGATTCTAGTCGACCCGACTCCGAAAAAAATCTGTCCTAGTTCAAAATCCCTAAATTGATATTTTCATGTTTCCTGAAAGTCCCTAAATTTTAAAAATTAAATGTACATTATACAATTACATTCTAAAATCACAAAAATAAAGTAAAAAAGGTTTAATAACATTTTTATTACTATTATTATTTTAATTTTACCCCGAAAGTTAAGGCAAGTCGGCAACCCTGTACTCGACATCTACGTACCGCAGACGCTCTCGTCTGGATTTCGTATCCTGCTACGGCACAAAAGAGTGGGGCTGTAATTACAGTGGGCGGAAACATATTGCCGAAGAAAAGGAGATTACTAAATCACATGAGTTCGACTGAAACAGAATGAGGTGTTTCCCCGCCCGTTCCCCTTGCTTTCTCCCCCACCACTGCGCCAACGCGCTCGCTTTGTTTATGGCTGATCGAGCTCGAGCTCTAGCACGCAGTTGCTTCTTTGCACGCGTGGAGGATGTTACTGCTTCACATATTTTGATAATTTTTTTACGTAACTATTAAATATTTTGGTATTTGATGAATTTATTGCTTTGAATGCATCAAATACTGCCATTTTTAAGAGCTTTTTTGCCGTTTGGGGCTAAACAAAATTAAAAGCAATTCCGAAAGAAAGAATAAACAAATAATTTTAAAAATAAAAATATAATTCTAAAAAAAAATAAAGAACATAAAAGTATTTCTAAAAAAATTCTTATAAAAACTTTAATACTTTTAAAATCTTAGTTTATAAGGTTCTCAAAGAGACCACCATTTTGTGCAAGACAATATCCCAACCTGTTATAGAATTCGGTTCTTGTGTTTTCAAGTATTTCAGGTGTTATTCCTATAAGAACCTGACTAATTTTTGGCGGAGCTCATCTAAGTCATTTGCACGTTCATGACGATGCCTATAAATTTGTTGCTTAACATGTCCCCAAAGAAAAAAATCATTTGGTGCCAGATCTGCTGATCTAGGAGGCCATTTATGGTACCTCTTCCGCTGATTATACGTTTTGGAAACGTGACTCCCAAAAATTGTTGAACTTCCCTGGCGTTATGAGCCGGACAACCATCTTGTTGATACCAAATATCTTCAAAATTGACATTGAGAGCCTGAACAGCTGGAATAACCTGATTTCTCAAAAGATTCAAGTATTTGTTGGCATTTAAATTTCCCTCAATAAAAAAGGGCCAATAATATTATCGCCCAAAATGCCAGCCCACACGTTCACCTTTTGAGGGTATTGTGTTCTGAGAGGGATAGTGATGTGCTTGTTTTCTATCGAGTAAGGGAAATGATGATTCATCAGTAAAGAGAATATTTTTGATAAATGTGTCATTAGCATTGGCCCTCTCCATCATATCCTCACAAAACACCATACGTTTTTCATAGTCTTCAAGAAAAATCTCTTGACTAGATGGCAATTTATAGCAATGGTATTTGTTTCGTTTCAGAATATTCCTAACTGTTCGAGATTCAATATCAAGTTCTTCAGAAATTTTGGTACTATTACAAGGAAAATTAATTTCGGCTAAACTGCAAACAGCAGTCTCACGGACTTGCCGTTCCTCGGTTAATGGAGGTGCAGGCGGCACCTCATCATTACACATGCATTTCCTACAATTTTGTAAACAGCCGCTGGTTTCAAACTTACTTATAATTTTTAAAATTGTACTTTTAACAGGCACAGGACCTCCTTCAAATAAAAATGCAAATCTCCCGATTATTTCTTCTGCTGAATTACCGGCATAGTACCACTTAATAATTTGAACTCTTTGTTCAACGGTATAAACCAACATTTTAAAAGAAAGCGCCGTAGTTTGCAATACCCCAAACAGCTTGCAACTGAACTCTCTCCAAATGCTCGGGCCCGGCGACGGTCGCGTTGACCGGCGTTGATGTACCCCACTACTGCAGGAAAGTGGGCGTATAAATACATATGGCATCATTGCATTTGAAACATGGGGAATATCTTATTTTCCGTTACTTTCTATCTTAAGGCAAGATCTCTTTCTCTTTTTTCCACTTGTTAATCCCAATAATTCGATAACGATTTTCCAGACCTGTATATTATATTGTTATTTCCTATTCCTCATCCTTTTATATGTATAAATACATATGTATAAAACAACCTAATAACTTTAAAAATTAAAACTCTGGTAGATCCGTAAATATTTGAAAAATATATTTTTAAACATTTGCTAAATTTATAAAAAAATACTGTTGCCGGTTGTATACAGGGTGTTTCCTAACTACGGTACGAAACTAAAGGGGGTGATTTCTTATGTCCTTTTATGAAACATAGTTTCGATAAGCATATGTCGGACTTGCTTCATTTCTGAGATACAGGGCGTTAAAGTTTTTTAAAAATGTCGATTTTTTTAAATATTTTAATAACCTTTAACTGATTAAAAATAATATTTGGTACACTTATTTAATGTAGGGGAATCCAGGGCAATACGGGGTACAGGGGCATAAAGGGGTACCGCCATTTTAAACGAATCCTATTTAAATTATACCGCCAAATCTTAGACGCATTATCCCCACTACCAGTACCCTTTTCTGCAATAGACGCGGCGTGAATCGGTCAAGCGTTAGTTTATATTTATGCGACATAGAGTAATAGGTGTCGTGCATTGTAAAAGTGGCTTTTACATTTTCCCGAGGTACGTATATTTTTCGAATAATTATAGGTGTTTTGTTTATGCTAGATTATTATTGCCTTTATCTAGTATATTCAATGAAACGCATGGCTTAAAAATTTGTTTTCTTGTTAATTTTTGTCGTGTTTCATTGAGTCACATGTTTTGAGGTAAAACGGGGTATTTATGATGGGGCAAAATAGGGTCCCAACCATGGAGACCCTGTTTTGCCCCAAGCTATGAATTTGCGTCTGTCATATTTTTCTATGGGTTTCAGATGGTATGAACATACAAGAGAACAACAACTCGTCAAAAATGGTCTGCAGAATTTTATAGTACTTCTGTTGAAGGATGGATTTTATGTTGTATTCCGATGTGAATTATGTGCCTAAATAAACGTTTCTATTTTTTGTACTTATTATTTTGTTTTCTTTGAATAAATGTTCGATTAAGAGTTTTTGGTTTAATAAATTATCTCATTCCCTGACTCGCCTCTAATATTACTGACTACATCTAGTACCCCATTTTACCCCAGATATAATCCCCATTTTGCCCCATATGCGGGGCAAAATAGGGAAGTGCTTAATTTTAGAAAAATAAATAAAATATTAGTGTAAGAATTTTAAGTTACTTATGTACTTGCTTAAAGTCTAAAGATAATATATTTTGCTAGCTAAATTTAAAATGGTAAAGTTAAATTAATTCATTATACAAAAAATCAGGCTTAAAAAGTTAGGTACCCCGTATTGCCCTGGATTCCCCTAATAAGACGCATGTAAAGCTCTACCTAGATTAAGATTTATTGGGTATAGTGGTGTCCCTGTGGGCACCACAGCAAATATTATTGAGGAAAACAAGTACGCCACTAACTTTTAAAAAAGCTTTTAAATTTTCTCTGATCAAGCAATTTAATTTTTGGTATCAGTTAAAGTGACTTTAAGAAAGCGAGATACGATGAAAATACAGGAGACTAAAAAGTTGCATTTTTATTTGGTTAATTGAAAGAAAGATATAAAACATTTAATAAAGTCATGGGCGTACTCTTTTCTTAATAATATTGACTGTGGTGTCCAATGATACTTCACTGGACCCAATAAAACTTGGTAAAGGCTTATAAGCTCCTTATTGCAATAAATAGCTGTACCAAATTTTATTCAAATAGGCTAAAGCGTTTTTAAAATTCTTAAAAAATATCGTTTTTTTTTAACTTTTAACGCCCTGTATCTTATAAATAAAGCAAGTTCGAACATATGTTCATGGGAACTTTTTTATAAAAAAGACAAAACATTAAGAAATCATCCTCTTAAGTTTCGTAACGTAGTTAGGAAACACCCTGTATATAAGAATAACAATTATTACTTTGCAATAAAAAAATAGATATCGTAAGAAACAAAAACTAAATTCAATCTAATATTTCTATTCGTTGCTCACTCGACTAAGAAAAAGATAAAGATTCCTAGTTTTTCTTTAATTGGTATAACTAGACGTGAACGTAAGAAAATATTTAAATTAAAAAAATTAGATATAAAAAAGTTAAGAATATTTTATTTAACAGCATTAAGCCGCGTCCACATTAGTAAATAAATGTGTTGTATGTTGAATCTAGAATTCGGCGCAAATATTTGCGGCGCAAATTTCACGTTCTACCCACGTTCAATTTTACGTTGTGTGTCATGCGTTCGTGCTCAAAACGTGTGTGATCGTATGCGTTGCATACTATTTTGTTATTCTGGATTTGTTTATATTTTTTCGCCAAGTATTTTATATTTTGTAAAAGATAAATTTAAATAAAGAGGATGTTCTTCTTCTGATACAAGAATATCAAAAACAAAGACTTTTATGGGATCCAAGCGATAAGTGGCATTTTCATAGAAACAAAAAGAATAATGCTTGGGAAGAAATCGCAAAATGTGTTATACGTATTATTTCGAATGAAAATTCAGTTTTTATTAAAGTTTTCGCCTTACAGATGTTGTTTTTGAAAGATAATAAATTTAAAAAAATAAAAATTCAGTTTTACTACCACATTACCTTTACATAATCTTTTAGAACGTCAATTAAAGCACTGCATACTTCTGGAACTATCAATGATATGCTTTGTTTGTATATTTTAAAAAGATATTGAAGGCTTGTATATGAATCTCCAGTAGCCATAAAACGTAATGTGACAGCTAACCTTTCCTTCACGGATATGGCTTCTCTAAGCTTGGTGTCCTTTTGATAATTTTTGGTCCAATCTTATTTATTAAAATCTCAAAGTCATTTGTAGACATACGCAAAAAAATTTGAAATGCCCAGTACTTTCATCCAAGGATAGTTGATATAATAACTTTACGCCATCAAATTGTTTTTTATTTTGATACAAATGTTTAATCCAATATCGTCTTTTTTTCTATTTTTCTCCTCCATTTTTTTTTTTTTTTGATAAGATTTTGCACGACGATAAAAGTAGCGCATTTTCTTTTTATCATTAACATTGCATCAGACATAGTCACAGAATGGTGGGTTTAGAACAAATTAGAAAGATGGATATCAGTTAACTTCTATAATTTCTAAACAGCAAGTCATAATAACAACATTTGTCAAAATCATTGCGTTAACGTAAATACGTCCACACTAAAACAATATTGCGGCGCAAATCTCTTTGATGTTGAAAAAACCGACAACCGACGGATCGCGTGCGTTGAATGTCGCGAAAATTTTTGCGTGTGTTTCTATGCGGCGAACTCGTCCACACTTGCAAAAATTTTAAACGCACATACAAATTTGTGCCGCATGGCGCACACAACGTAAATTTTTACTAGTGTGGACGCGGCTTTAGATACTATATTTTCTAAAAAAATTATATAAAAGCGTGACGCATCATAAACGTCTTGGTCTCTGCACGAAAACGGCAATATATATTAAGACATTTTCTTTTGTACTTTTATTTGCCCTTACAAATGGAAAATTACGCAATATTGAGTTTTTAAGAAATAAATTTGTACTTTAATTACACTAAAAAAATGATAATAAAATAAAATAAAATAAACAGTTGTCGTTAAGGGACTCTGCTTGCATACATTGCATTCCAACCAAACCAAGCCACCCTGTATAATTTCGTGCTTTTTGTGGAGACCGTAAAAAGACAAAGAAAGTGCAAGCATTTTTGTGGCCTAAAAACACGAAAATACACTTTGTTAACAAATAAAAAAATATCTAGGAATTCAAAAATGTTAAATCGCTAGATTTTATTTGATGCCCATAAAATTTTTAACTGTCAAATAATTTCTGACCAACATTCGAGCTGGCATCATGGGTCGTCGTTATTAGCATTTTATTCTGAACAGGATTCAACAAATTTTATGAGAATAATTTTTGATATATTGGCGCCCTGGCTTATAAAGAGTTTTACATCATCTTTTTATTGATCTTTTGTTTTGAATGATATCCCCAAACAAGTAGATTTTGACACAAAAATATGTCTTACCAAAAATAAAAATTGACGTTTTTCAGGATTTTTGATGATGAAGTTTACAAAGAAAGGAATTATACGGGGTCTCACAAGTAACAGCCAAAAGTGACAATAATAAACAAATTTTGTGTTTTTGCCCAATTTGAATTAACTTTTTGTCCAGTAGTAGCTCATTTTATCAAGATTAATATTTAATATAGGGATTGCAAGAAGGTTCGGTGTTTTACAGGGAATGTTGCATTTTGTAAAATAATTTATGTCACAACTTTTAACGTCACAATTTCTTAACATTTTTATTTATATCGGTATTTCTATTTTAAAAGAAAAAATTGCAATTTAATTATGATGGTCGTAATATACTCTACAACGCAAGCGTATTGGGGACACTTAAGCTTTGGATATTTATATTTACGAAACTAAGAAAGATAAGTATATTAAATGTTTTTAAAGGTCTTAGGATCCTTTTACTGTTGTTTTTATTCTTTAGGGTGTTTTTTTAAATCACACTTTTTGTACACCCTGTTAAGAAACTAATATTTGTATTTAATTTTTATCATAAAAATAAAAATTTTATGAAGGGTTTAAAAGTACCTATAACTACCTAAAACCTTTTTTTCCTCTTTAAAAATTTGTGTTTTCTTTTAGAATAAGGACATTGATATAAATAAAAAAAGAAATGTTAGGAAAAAAATAGGCTTTAAAATCAAATACACGGGAACAAAATTGTGACGTTAAATTATTTCACAGGGCACATTTGGCTCTTCCCTGTATAACACCTAATCTTATAAAACTTTTAACAATCTGCATAATAAATAATATTCTTAATGTCATAAGCTACCACTAAACAAAAAGATAATTAAAATCGGCCAAAAACCAAAAAGTTATCTAAAATTGAATTTTACCAAAATGTTTTTTGTCCGGTATTTTTTGTCTATGAATCTATAGAAGGAACAGTTTAAAAATGTAAATTCGGTGCTCTTTGATAAAAAAAAATCACAAAAAGTTTAAAGCAAATAAATCGGCATGCTTGACTTCGCGGCCGCCTTTGCTATATTTCTTTTATGATATGCCGGTTGATGCAGGTGGTCATTGCACTATGGGATAGAAATTAATTTTTTGGACAAAATTCTGAAACCTACCAATCTAACTTAAAATGAGGTACTTTTTACTGGAAAAATACTATAAATTATTACAAATGGTTTTTGGAAACCTAAAACTTATTATATCTTATTATAAATTTACACCCCACTTAAAATTATTATTTTTATTGTACAAAATAAACTAAAATGTCAGCTTGTTTGGGTTAATTCGGTAGTATTCTAATCAGTAATCCGATGATTATTATCTCATATGATATACAGGGTACGACAATAGGTATGATTTTTTTAATGAAATACCCTGAATAATATATCACCACCAAAAAATATTTTAAAATGCTTTAGAAAAATACTACATTTGATGTGTCTATCTCAATTAGTTTCGGAAATATGACCATCCAAATCTGAAAAATAATTTTAAATTATTCTTAGAAGCGTAATAGAGATACATCTTCCCAACTTTTTTTATTTTTTAACGTATAAAATAAATAATAACACTGTTTTGTTGGGTAGATTCTGTAGAATCCATATCTTTCATCGGAATGCTTTTATCTTTTAGGATATACAGTGTAGAACAAAACATATTAAATTTTAAAATGGAAAACCTTGTAAATTATAAAAAATCTTGTATCTGTCCTTACACTCAGAAGTAGCAAAAGTAGGAAGGCATGCAATTGTAAGTACAAAAACTGATAAAGAAAAAGGTGAAAAAATCTATGACAAAAGCAGCGAGACTGCATCGGAAACACAACAATAGCTCATATTATTCAAACTCTTTTACTTTTTTAGTAATCAAGGGTAATAATAAACTAAGAGATTAAATGTTGTATATTTATGTTTACTTAAAATACATTTTCAAGTTTCTTATTACCCCAATAGAAGTCGTCATATCGTTTTATAATTTTCCGTACATGTAGTTTGGAGTATCTACTTTGAAATACACAGCATGAGCCATTACTATTTCAAAGTTGCTTTTTGGCCAAAATAATAGATTTCTATCCCATAGTGTATTGGCGCGTGGCTGTAAAGGTTACCGGCACCTTTGTATAAAATATTCGGATTGCAGGCGGCCTTTTTTATGTTTTTTTGTATTATTTTCAAAGGGTACCGAATTTGCGCTTTTAAAATGTTCTTACTATACGTATGTTACAAAAGCGGCAGATACCAAAATTGTTTGATGATATTGTTTGATGATATTGCCGGTTATTAATTGATTATTAACTTTTATTTATTAATAAGTGTTGAAAAATTTTTAGGAAGTAAATTCTTTCTTAATTTGTAGTCAAGATAAAATGTTATTTTACCGGGTTATTTATTTTAAACATTTTTACAATACTATATTTCAACCAATTCGCTAAGGTATTATAAAACCATTTTTAGTACAAAAAGTACGGTAGCGCTTAAAATTCCTTAAACTCACTAAAGCTGTTTACATGGGCTCCGGCAGCATGATTTCCAGAATGGTGCAAAAATTAAAAATAATTAAGGACCAAGAAAAAAAAATTGAGGAGCAAAAAAGTATTTACCTAATTCAATGACCTTTGTTCAATCTCTATCTGCCACAAAATTATAAAGAGAAAAAAAAACTCACTCCTCTCTCGGCGCCCGTGGCTGTTCTCAAAATTCGGTATCTGGGTGTTTTTGAAAGGTGAAATTAAACGGTGATAAAGGTACTTTATATTAATAATAATAATTAATAAATATTACTAAAAGACATTGTTGTCATACATTAACAAGAGGTAAGGATCAAGTTTTAAAAAGTTGGAAACAAACTAATTTGAACGGCCCACTTCATGGAGATTAAAATAAATTGGACATTCTATTAAAAAAAAACACAAATAAAAACGTGTAGCACAAAACTGGAAATTTATTAGCAGTGCCTCTATCACTGTAGAGGTTTACCTACCTAGAAACAAAAAAATTATAAATGCAAATGTCGCGGTTTTAAAGATGTGTCGGTATTTTTAAACTTATTATTATTTTTTAGTAACCTATTTTTAACACCCTGTATGGCATAAGAGTCTTATTTACAATTAGCTTGGAATTAAGTTCTTTTAGCATAACAAATATAATCTGCGACTAGTGCCATAATATTCTTGTGGACACTGTAAACAATATAATTTGTCTTAATATAAGACAGGGTGTCCGAATATATTTTTTTACCCATTTTGATCGCGAATAACTTTGAAACAAATAAAGTCATCAAACTGCGGTCTTCGCAAAAAGCCTAAGATTTTTTAAAGCTTTTTATTATACGTAGGGTGTTTGAAAAGTTTTGAGATATTCGTACATTTATTTGATTTTTTCAAAATAATTTCCACCACATTGAATACACTTTTCCATTCTAACAAACCAGTCACTGAAACAAGCTTTCCACTTTTCATTTGAAATTTTAGCGCATATTTTATCCCAGGCCTCCAGTAGCGCGTCTTCAGTTTTAAACTTTGTCCTTTCAGTTGGCTCTTGACAAAAGGAAACAACCCAAAGTCACACGGCGCCAAGTCGGGGCTATAAGGCGGATGTTCCAAAAGTCTCAAGCCTGCATCTGTCAAAAATTGACTGGTAAGTTCAGCTCGATGAGGTGGGTGAAGGTACCAGCTAGCGAGTTGCGAGTTTGGGCGAATCACTCTTAACTTTTCTATAAGTTTTGAAAGGCATACTGTAGTGTACCAGACAGCATTTACGGTCTTCTGTTCTCAGAGCACAACACGTTCAATTATTCCTCTTGAAGCAAAGAAAACAACTATCATTATTTTGTTTCTTGATTTGCGAACTTCGGTCGGAGTTTCTTCACCTTCGAAAACCCATATCTTATTCTGTTGTTTAGTTGGGACGTCGTAATAATAAAGATAAGTTTCATCTCCCGTGACGATCGACACTATGTCTTTAGATTTACCCTCCTGGAATTTGGACATCATTTTATTACACCAATTTACTCTTTGTGTCTGCTGCTCGGAAGTTAACTTGTGTGAAACCCAAAGGGTACAAATTTTTCTAAAACCAAGTGCTCATGTATGATCGTGTGTAATGTTGCTAAACTAATGTTCAATGTCTCTTCTAACTGTCGATAGGTAATTCGTCGGTTTGTTTCTATAGCTTTTTGAACGGCAGATATGTTTTCTGGGGTAACTACTTCACATGGTCGACTTGAGCGTAAGGCGTCTTCAAGCGAAAACGAGCCCTGTTGAAGTTGTTTGTACCATCTGTATATGGTCGCACGAGATGGACAGTCATCACCAAGTATAGGCTTCATTTCTTTTAAACACTGTTCTTGAGATAACTCACGTGAAAAGTTGTATTTCAAAATTGCACCGCACTCGATAGTCGTCCACGACGCCATTGCGCTAAAATCGCTGGACACGAACTGGCACAAAACTGATAGTTTACTAATAACTATGTAGGACTACGACATGTTATGACATGTACAAACAAAAAACATCAATGTTACTTTCCTGCACCGTTTAGTTCCAAAGTATCTCAAAACTTTCTACGTACATTTGCGATTCGGTAGTGATATTCCGAAGGAAAATGAAATTTCCGATATCTCAATATATTTTGTTGTTTTAAATGGAACACTACGTATATTTTTCTTTAATTTCAATTCAATGTAACATAAGCTATGGTTATTTAAAAAAATAACGTATTTATTAATCCCTAAAAAATTGACTTTATGGCAATTAGGAGTATTATTCAACAATAAGAAATTGCTTCATACATACAAGTTTGCAAAAAAAGATACGGCATTAAAGCTGTACGTAAAAAAATAGTTGCAGTAAAGCTGGATATTTTTTTTAATTTTTAATAATACTGTGAATATTATCTTATTGTCGTGCAGTCAATTTTTAAAAGAACAATAAATCCGTTATTATTATAAATAATTAAAGCTTATAATACGTTGTTTTAAAGGAAAACAAAATTAAATTCAAATAATATAGAAAAATATATATGGTGGGTATTTAAAATAACAAAGTTTCTCTATATCGGAAAATCGGCCATTTTGTTTTTTTTAACGGAATGTCACAAGTAAATAGCAAAGTTAATATTAAAAAAAAAAAATCTAACGCTTTCTGCAAAAACCGCATTTTAATACCATTTTTCTACTAGCGTGTGGAAAGCAGCACTTTTCCGCACGCAATTTAGTTTGGAGTGTCACTTTATGCACTAGTGCGGAAAAGTACACTATGCCTCACTACTTTTTCGCACTAGTGCGGAAAAGTACACTATGTCTCACTACTTTTTCGCACTAGTGCGGAAAAGTACACTATGCCTCACTACTTTTTCGAACTAGTGCGGAAAAGTACAAAAAGTTTAAACCAAATATCAATTAGTCAGTCGCAATGAAGGATTTTCATGTACTTCATATTTAAAAGAAAATTTTGGTTTGGTATGGTAGGATATTTGGTAGCATTGTGTTAAAATAATAAAAAAAAATAAAATAAAATTTTAGTTTGTATGTTTTCCTCACGCCTCGTAGAAAAAATAACGTTCCTAACACGTACCGAAAGTGCCTTTTCCGCACTTGACTGCTTGTCAACTGCAGTCGCTTGCGGAAAAGTGGCACTTTCAGCACTAGTTAGGAAATATACTATTTTCATTTAAAGCTATTCGCGATCAAAATGGGTTAAAATATCGACAGACACCCTGTGTAAAAATTAATTACCATTCACTCGATACAAAAGTACCTAATTTTAAATCTCAAAATAATTAGTTTATCCTAAAATCATTGTTTTATTGATAACAATAGCACTTAAAATTATTTTTTTATTAAAATATTTAAGAGTCATTTACATTTTTGTCTTCTAATTATAATCTCATAACTGAAAATATGGAGTCTACGTGTCTACCCTCGGTGCAAACTCCATTTGTAATAAGTAGTCATTAATAACAAAATTATAAATAAATAGAAATAAGCTTTATTTAGCTACATGATATCGTTATCCTTTTAAGAGACAACCAATTTTAATTTTGATAATTTTTTAATTAATTAAGAAAAACATAGAGGGTATCCAGAAGTCAGTATGCAGGGTAAGTTTTTTTTCGATGTTTCGTACAGAGATCTCAAAACTGCTGCAGCTACAGAGATGGTTAAATGGAAAAAAATAGCAGTTTTCAGAGCTTAATTTAAATTATTTTTTGTTTCGTCCAAAAAACCATGGCTAACTAGATGTTTTGAAAAAATCCTTTTTTTAAATTTTCTTTTGTAATTTCTTATGTAGCTCGCTTTATGGTCGAAAAAAAAGTGTAAATAGGAAACTCTAAGATATTTATTTTCTTATAGCAAGGTGTACTTAGATATTTAATGTACCTAGTATTCTGTTATTGAGCTACGATATAACCTTGCATTTTTAAAATGAAAACCACAGTGGTTGACTATGACATTTTTTTAAAAGGCCTTTTTATAAGCTTTCCCTAGACTCAACATCGACAAAAACTTACCTTGTATATTATGTTAACCTATCGTGCAAATGGTGCGATTCTTTTGTAAAATTTTAATGCATTATTTATTCTTACTTTTAAATGTAAAATAAAATACAAAAATTATAATAAACCAGGTTAGTTCGTTACATAGCAAACCTATTTTAAATCAAAAATTTACGAAAAATGTGTTTATAAAAATATTTGCATAATTTTTTTGTTTTTAATAAAAATTTTATACATTGGGTTAAAATATAGTTATAAACACATTTTTAAATAACTTTTTAAAATATTATATGTCAAGTAACTTTACTTTTAACATTTTAATTTAATTTGTATTAATTATCTTCCCAACCGACGCAACACTCGTAAGTCGACTGCCATTAAAGTTATAACCTGAAAGAGATTTTTAGTAATGTCAAGATTTTTTTATATGTCCAACTCTTAAGCGGTCGTAACTGTAATGTATTGTTTTATTTGTCCATCATACCTTAGAATCTGCTTATTTCTGTGCATAACTGTTCAATGATAAAAATTTATACACCAGTTTTGGATACAAACTGTAATTTTTGGCTTAGAACATATTTACGAATACAGGATGCATAACTAAATAGTACTAAATACACTAGGTAGGTACTGCGTTGACTGTTATATTATTATTATTATTATATTCAGTTTTGGATAAACCTATAAGCAAATTAAGCAATTGTTTAGGGCATTAGGTTGTAGGGGGCAGTAAAGAGTAGAAAAGAAAGAAAAAAGTACAAACACCCGTTTTTGTATTTTTATAAAGTTGTTTAGAAAGGCGAAGAACATTTTTGCTCCTCAAAAATGTTTGATACGAAATACTATAAAAACTTTTGGCTACGAAACATATTTAGTTTCGGGTTTTACAGGAAGTTTTTTTGCTTGGTAAGTTATAGTTTTTTTAAGTTTTGGTAATGAAACAAAAAAATTAGATAGCTAGGGGGACTACAGAAGTCGACTGATTAGGGCATCACGAAGTCTTTAATCCGGCACTGATTATATTTAAAAATAAAACTTTTTGTTATTGTTAATTATAATAGTATATTACATTACAAGTGTGGAAAATGACTTATTTCACACGAGTGGGAATATTGTAGCACGAGGCGTTAGCCGAGTGCGACAAACCCACGAGTGTAAGAAAGTCATTTTCACACGAGTACTGATGACACTATTTTTCCTACGACCACAAATTATTCACCAAAAAAAAAAGAAATTAAAGTTTGTCTTTACAGAAAAAATAAAAAACAATTGAGAACTTTGCAACACTAGGGTGATATTTACTTTGCAACACTAGTGTGATATGTACTTTTCCTCACTGCTATATTATACTGTTTTGACAATATTTTTACATCGAAAATCACCTACCTAGAAGCATTATATAACTTTTATCATTTTGGAATTTAAAAACGCCCTCACTTATTAAAAATTGTATGGTTTGGTTAGGTAATAGTTTAATACGGTTTTCTGCTATTTTAAGGATTTTTTAAAAATTATTGATACTTACATATTTTAGATACTCCTCTAAATAAAACGTAAGTGACGCATATCCAAAATATTTCGTTTTTAAAAAATATCAGTAAACAAACTTACGGGACCGGGGAGTGAAAAGGGGTGCTGGGTGGGGTAAAATTGGTAAAACAAGTTAATGAAACTGAACATCACATGTAAAGTTAAGTAAAAATTACATTTTTTCCGCATATTTTTGAGAAAAATATAAATAATATGAAAATTATAAATGCATAACCTAAAGTCCTAAAAGTAAGAAAAAAACGACAACTAAACGTCAGTTATACCATGCAAAATATGGAAAGCATTTGGCAACGTCGGAAGGGTCTGATTCTATTTATGAATGGATAAGAGAAAGTGGATTCATAAAGTGTGTATTAGCCTCAGGTTTAATTAAGGGATTAAAAAAAAATTTTACTAGTTGTTTGAGTACACGAAGACAGAGAGAAAGGAATTAGATCTATAGGAGTTTTTCTCTGGCGCTTTAGGTCGAACGGTCCAGCGGCAAGGCTGCCTCTATAGAGTGCGTGCTCAAAGGTAGAAAGGAGATTTTTAATTTGATCTACATACCTGACAACACCAATGACGTAATATAATGGACCGGCCCTTGCGATCGCTTATTGCGGCCAACGAAAGAGAGAGAGGTCCGAGAGAGATGGAGCTAATTACGGAAAAACGTGCTTTTAAAATTCGTTTACCGTTGGAAAGCAGTTGATTTTAAAAGTGATTATACTTTAATATACTATACTATATATACTTTATATACTTTAATCCCCATTATCCCATTTAAATTCCATTTTTTACAGGGCTTTCTTCCGTAATTAGCTCCATCTCTCTCGGGCCTCTCTCTCTTTGTTGGCCGCAAATAAATTCACAGCAGCAATACATCGGGGCCGGTCCATTATGTCATGTCATTGGACAACACTGTGCCACTGAGCGACCGGTCAATGAAAGTTGTTTTTTGTGGTTATGTCTATTTTTGTTTATGTTTTTATTTATTCGGAAATTTTATTATTACTCTTTTTAATATTAGAAGAAAGCTTATAATGTGTAGTAACTTAACGTTTATAAGATGATTTTCGCTAATTTGGGTTACTACTGTTTAAGGTAAGTAAATTTTTTTTAACTGTCACTACAATAAATATGTCACTTGCAAAACCAATAGCAGTTTTTAAAATGACATAATAATATATATCACACGAGTGTTGTAAAGTACTTTGCAACACTAGTGCTGTAAAGTACTTTGCAACACTAGTGTGATATAACGCATTTTCTATGTATGAAACCAGTGTGCTATTTGCTATTTTCTACAAGTGGTCGTAGGAAAAATATA